>QVRM01003983.1:0-148347 GCA_003439945.1 Dermanyssus gallinae
ACATTAGCGAAAACAACAACAACAACAGCGGCAGCAGCAGCTTATGTTGTTGTTGTTGTCGTCGTCGTCGTCGCCTCGACACGAGAGAACAACAACAGCAGCAGCAGCAGCCGCCGCGCCTTGAGCAAATGAATGGACGCATTGATGTGATGAACACACACCTGTCTATCTGTTGCCTGTCGGTCGTCTGTCTGTCTCCGTGTTTCGGTGGTTTTTTGGCGATTCGGTGGTGTTTGTCGGTCGGTCACACGACACAAGACGATGGCAAACAAACAATCGCGCGCGAATGTCGGGCCAACAACAACAACAACAGTGGCAGCCGCGAATCTCTTTTGCGTGGCCGTCGACACACACACACAAACACACGACCAGACAATAAACCAACCACTAACCAATCAGTCAGCCAACCAGCAACGAACTTACCGATTCCGACAAACTCTCGAAACTTACTTAAGTACTGCGCACAAATACTCACCAACAGCAACAACAGCAGCAGCAGCAGACGCTCGCCACCTCGATAGATCGACGACAGACATACAGTGAGCGAAATAAACAAATACAACCAGAGACATAGAGGGGAGGGGCGAGAGAGAAAGAAGAATCGAGACCGCTGTCTTGGCTGTGATCGGTTGGTCGGTCAGTCGTCGCCCTCTCCAGCAAACAACCCTATCATGCGCACTGACCGAGCGAGTGAGAGCGAGAGAGAGAAAGGGAGTGTGTGTTTGTTGTGTGTGTGAGAGAGAAGAGCGAAGAGAGAAAAAGGGAGTACGAGAGAGAGAGAGAACCGGTTGACCAATTTGGCCGTCTCTTGCCCCCCCTCCTCTTCCGCCCTCCCCTCCCCCCCGGTCTTTCCTGGGGGTCTATGACCGTCATCGCCTTCCTAATCACGAATCCGTTATCTCTGTCGCTTACTCGCTCTGCGTAGCACCCCTCCTACCTACATCGACCGTCATCTATCTGTTCATTCTCTAACATGCAAACACCAGCATACTATATATATATATATATATATATATACGGTCCTGCGATCACAATAAGGGGCTAAGACACGACTGGATATTATGGAGCTAGTGAGTCCCACACGCAACGCCCGGCCTGCATCTGCATTCTACCAGTTAGCTTTATATAGCAAAAAATAAAAAGCATATCTAGCACTTTGAACTAAGTTAGCAGGAGTGTCCAAACTCTGACCACTGCAAGATCTGCAACTCGCATTGAGGATCATTAAAATCGTACCTAGGCGTCATCATCTGTGACGAGTCAATGAGAATTAATAGAAACCGACCCTCGTCGATTATTGTTAGAAATCCTCGAGCCAGAAAGACCCGCGCCACTTGTTCGACTAGTGATAAATCACAACGTAGCCAGCGAGAACATTTTTGGAGAGTCTGAGGTGGTTGTGCAGGATCCTACAGAAGGACTTTGGCACTCAAGCCCATATTTGAATTTTCTACATAGACATAGATGGCGCTATCCACCAGTGCTCAACTAGCGTAAACTCAGTTGCAATACGCTCGACCCAAAAACAACTATCTTAGAGTATATTGTTTTGACTGTTTGCTTGCTTATTGACATTTCTTGTCAGGTAATTGCACACATTAATTTCAAGCTCCATTAAGCACATAGCTTGTTCGGAGTTCCTTTATGAGATAACAATGTATAATTTATATATGCCATTTTCATCGATTTACAATATATGCAACATGGTTGTATGCTTATATCACTTTTAACCAGATACCAAAGTTTAAAGATAATGCTCTTTGAGATCGCATTTGAATTTGAGCAGAGACTTTGTCTGCCTGACGGAAGACGGTACTTAGTTCCAGTAGGAGGCCCCATATCCATGATGTAAAAGAAGAGTACGATATCTTACTTCCGATAACTAAAAAAAACACAGCACCAAAAGTAATTTCCTCGAGTACTCGTTTACTTTCCGAAGATCAATTTCAAATTTGTAGATTGGATTTCAGTAGTATATCCACGCGTGATGTTAATGTGCTTTGCAAAGGCATCCTTTACAATATAAATAAAAATTGCACTACTATATGCATATATGTCATGTCATATAACTTTTGAAGAAGGTTGTACAGGATAATGAATATACCGCGCATGCATTTACTACTTATTTGGCCCTGTTTCCTGAGAATGCACTCAGTCAAGGCTAAATAAAAATCACCATCATCGAACAAGCAAGGGTAACAAAACAAACTCATGAGTTCCTACTTTTCTGGAGAATCCTACAAACCTACCCTAGCAAGCTGTTGCCTGTATAATGGTTCTAAATTCACTACGATCTCATAGAGCACACAACGCTATACAAATGTATTTATTTAGAGATAGGGCTGGCATACAGCAGAAGTCTGCGTAATTAAAGCTCGCATCACACAATACAAATATGATAGTTTTCGATTGGCTATTTAGTAAATCAGCGAGTGGCACAAACGAATCGAGAGTAGCTACAATAGTCCACTAAAGCACGCGAAATTAAGAATATAATTGACAGTATCTTTATTGGCAATAACATGCGAATAGCTGTAGAAAACTCAGCAATTATATATATGAATATATAGATAAGAAGGTTCTTATTATTCTCATGATTGTTTTACAATTGTACAGAGGTTCACAGCTCCTCAAAGCCATCGAAGGCTAGTATGGAGTGCTTACATTGCATCTTATAAGTCTTCTCATAATTTGATTTATTGAATAAATAATTGATTTATTTTTCTTGCATTACATTATGTATATGTTACACACATCACGAATGATTAGCTAAGCCAATGTGCCTAACGAGAGCCTATTGCAGCTATCACGTCTCCGATTCGTTTATGCCAGACAGCAGAATCCAGACGTTGTTTTAAAAAATGTCGACGACCTGCTATCACCGATGACTTATTAACCAAAGTGCTGAATTTGCGGATCAGCTGCCTAGTTTGAGCGTCAGGAGCACCCAAGGGCTCAAACGAGAGAGGGCAGAATTCGTGAGGATACCGAAGTGATGAGTATTTTCTTCTTAGCTTGCTGGTTTCTACAAGGTGGGCTGCATAGCCATCTTTGGATGCGTCGCCACCGACCATAGAAGGGGCTAGGGAGTTGGTAACGGTTGCATTCGAAACGAGCATTTTGTCTCGCTCGAAGGGCATACGTGTCATCCCGTCTGGACGCCTGCCGTTCTCCGCGCAGAGGCCTAGGAGTCGGACGACCGAATGACCTAAGGGCTCTGCTGAAGGGCTCATTAATAGTGGCATGTCTAAGGCGTTTTCCTGCGCTGATGATACACGATAGGCTGTGATGTCCCAGTTTGTCGACGGGGTGACCACATTGACACCGATGAGGGCTAACTGGGTCTGCCCCTAGTCGCAGATCGACTGCTATGCGAATCGTCTCGTCATTAAGAAGGGTACGTGGTACAAGGAATTGTGTTTGACGCAGCTTCATTAAAGACACGTCGTTGCACCTCATCGTGCAAAAGGGCACCCCAATAACTCAATTAAAAAATAAAACACAATTTAACGTCATGTTGGATTAAAACGTTCACTTTCTAGTCTAGTGTCGACATAAATACGTACGCCCTTAGTAAGTGCTGGAGAAGCGTACCATCGAACATAAAAATCTGGTTCGTTCACATGAGCCGAACCAATTAAGGAGCGGGTTAAGTGGTGGTCACTAAGCTGCACGTGTGATATGTTTATGGAGATGCACGACTATTCTTTGAGCAGTAACTACAGAGACAAGTTGTCAATATTTGGCATACGTTCCGCAATATTGACTACTTGTCTTTTCCTACTATTTTCACGATGTATACATCCTATTTTTCCAATCTAAAATTAACACTCATTTGCGCGGGTTTCAAAGTAGCGTCACAGGAATTTTGTACTTAACATCCAAGAAAAAACACTAGGTTTATAGAGAATTCTGATCTCTTACAGGTCAGTATATTTCGCAGATTTCTGGCTCAGGCAGGTCGGGCATTCCTGTGAGGCTGCCGTTCCACTTCTTCGTTTTCTGTTTGCTGTCTTCAAAGGGCTACTTAGTGAATGTTTAAATCATTCTTTGTTACCTTCTTCGTTCTGGGGTGCACCTCTTTTGGTTTCTACTCGCCATATTTTTTGCTGGAGTTGAACCCTAGAGCTTCGGTTGAGAAATCCCTTTTCCGTTTGCTTATTTTTTTATATGCCTATACCTTAGGCACATTGCTGGGCCAGCCGCACGCCCGATCTTCGGAGTTCCCCTTTTAATTGCTAGGTTTAAGGTAGAAGTATTCGGTAGAAGTATTCGTTTTTCCTATAGTCGCCTCTTGGGCGTTATTTGGTCACACAGCCGCCGTGACAATTCGTTTTTCGATTCACAAAGCTCATATCTGACCTTAAGTGTTGCGATCTCATCTCGAATATTCTTTCAATTCTGTTCCAACATCTATTCTAGTACTATCTTGATCGTACTTGATCATATGATGACTAGCCCAACTTAGCTAACAAATCATTCGGGCCATCGGAAGTATCTATCCTTTTACGATGCTGACTTCCATTCTATTGGGTCCCGGTGTACTACTTCTAGTCTTTCATTTGCAGATAATTTAGATATATAACTAGTTTTTATTCTTTTCTTGGGTGGTTTACATTTATACCGAAGTTTGCAGCTCCTCAAAGCCATCAAAGGCTAGCATGGAGTGTTTTTATTACATGTCTTCTTATTGCTTTACATACTGTCATTATGATTATTAGCATATTCGGATAATATTATAGTAAGGTACCTAAATAGTATGGTTTGGCATTTTGTTTGAATATGGACAAATAACATATTGTGCTCAATGTCTGCATCCGAAGTTTGATATTAACAAAACGATATTAGTTACAATATCTTGTCAGATTTATTATCAAACACGTCACACAGGCATGATAAGAAGTTGTGTGTGTTATCCCCTTTGTGTTCATGGTTGATGTCAAGTAGGAGAGATTAAGCAGGTTGGGGTGAATTCCCATTCAGATCCGTCTGATCTCAGTAACGAGATCCGATTATCACATATTTTAAACGCCTCACGGATGATTGTGTCCAGGTGATAAGAGCTGGAAGATTCTATAGTGGCATCAGCAAATAGGGTTAGTCGGCCGTGTTTTGGCACTTCAAAAATATCGTTGATAAATATATTGAATGGGATTGGCTGCCGATTTTCTCTTGCGTCACTCAAACTCATATATTCTCGACATCTGAAAATCTCTGCTCGATTTGTTACATTTAGCGTCTTCCTGACATAAAAGAACGTACACACGATTGGACAAGTTAGTCAGTCTTACAAACAGCCAGAAACCGTTTTCTTTGTTTCAAGACTTTGACGGATGCCATCTCTAAGCTCATTATAGGGGTGGTGGTGGACATTTTTGGGCGAACTCCGAACTGTCGGCGATTGAGTATATTGTGCTGTTCAGATGGCCTCTGAGTTGTTCAAAGTATATGTCTCAAGTAAAGAGGCCGCTATGATAACTGGTCAATAGTTTTATTTTGTGAGCCTGTCACCAGATTTCAAAAGCGAGATGCCGCGATGCAATTTTTATCTGTGGTCGTAGTTGACAAATTGATCAGATATGATACCGGGTTAGCTAGATCATGGTCTACTCTTCGCAATATTTGGGATGGTATTTGTTCAGATGCAACTAATCATATATATATATATATATATATATATTTAGGCAGTTGTTTTTCCCACAAAAAATCGAGTGTACACTTTCTAGAAACGAGATACCTTAGCTCTTGGTCGTTGCTGTAGCCGCCATTAGGCCACTACTCGTGCATTGAAGCACTCGAACGCTTCATCGATGTCATCTACAGCGTATAGATCAGACCAAACAGTCTCATTGAGCTCTAGCACTGTCTGGTCATAGTTGTGTTTCGATTTACGTGTGATGTTGGAGACAGGCCGAGTGGTCGGTAACTTTTGTTTGGCACACTCAATTCGCAGTTAGTTTTCCGTGTCGCCCTGTCCGACGAAGATGTCTACCGAAGGGAGCACTTATCGAACACCCATCTAGGTGCACAATTTCATCAAGAGTGAAACCAGTCTTGGCCGGTTGTCATGTAGCCAGTCGTAGCCTGGTTTTGCCGAGCGCGTATAGAAACGCACCCCATTTTACACATATGATTCATCTGCCCACATTTCGCCAACTATCGTTAACCCAAAAAGTTGAAGAGAAACGAGGAAAATCCATGTCTGTGACAGTGTTTCTTGGAGATCTTCGCGACACACACCTAACGTGTGAACCTAATCAGACTTGATTTTGCGCCTATAGTCGCTTAATCTCTGCGTCCATTTGCAAATATACTTACATTGAACAAAAATCAAAAATATATATATATATATATATGAATTCTCCAGTTTTGGTGGCCGGCATCCTTACTCAAACCATAGCCCAAACAGAGCTTCCGCGGTCGTTGATGAAAATGCATCCGTTTTCCTAGTCTGCAACCATTATCTATGCAATACGGTTTTTTTAGCTGTTTAGTGCTGTGAGTGCTCTCCATCTTGACCACGATCTGCTATTTTTACGGCTTCTAGCTAGTTTATCAGGAGCGCTTCTTCAGTATGATCAGTTTTGTCGAAAAAACTTGACTACATCGATGGCTATCAGCCTGGTTCGCTAGCCAGATTGATAGTTGTTGATGTTGTGTCAACCTGGCTAGCGAAAGCATGCTACCGTTTCTCCATCGTGCATATGGCGTGCAAGCGGATGTCGATAGCTACCTATGATGCCAGGTAGCTGGACGCAAGAGGGAGTGAGTGTATATTGCGTGCTAAAGCGATTCGTGTAACATTTTCGAAGCCCTTTTGAAGTACGACTTGAGTCGAGAATCATACGCCTGCTTTTAAACTTCCGCGCCACAATCTAGGCATGGTCCGCCATATTTGTTGTTTTGGTGAGAATGCAGTATACGGCGGAGCAGAAGCCTCGCCATCAGTCACAGTCACAAGTCATAACAACAAATAGCACTCGCGTGCGGGTAAATCCGTCGAATCGAGTGAGGCTATTATCATTGATTGTCGGTTTCGGCCTGGCGCCTTTCTTTGGAGTTTAGCTGCGGTTCGGCTGTAGTCGCGACGAGAAGTCACCAACAACAGCAGCACCTCGTTAACTGGACATTCATTTCCAAGTGAGTAGTTTTGTTTTGGCTTCGCCCGTTTGCCCGTTCAAGTAAGCAGCTAGCATTGTCAAAGCGAAGGCGGCCGGCCTATGAAGGCGATTCAGTGTTTTTTTTTTGCTACGTGATAAGCTGTGTGCCTAAGCGTATTGGGGATGCAGGTGTGGCAGTGTCGATAGTGGGAAGTGTATGTGGAAAGCTTGGGACGTGTAGAGGATGATGAATGATCATCTCTGACAGGTTGCGCTTTTATTATTTGCAACGCGTCAGGTGTATATGAAAGCGACTTTTTTTAAAGTGCGTTTTATTGATAGCATGTGTGATAACCATGACTTCATTTGATTTTCCTTAAGCCCGTGTACAAGGACGGAGGGAAGTTTTTATCGCTTTTAAAGAAAATGAATTCATATGTTGGTTCGTATTGATTTCTTTAATTGAACGATTTTTAATTGAAATCCAGTATAACTCATATTCTGTTCTATTAGATGTGTATGTATAACACACATTTCGAGCATTATATATATATATATATATATTTATATATATATATATATATATATATATATATATATATATATATATGTATAGATCACATAGTTGTGCTACTCACTTAAAGGCCTTATTAGTTTCTTTGAAATTAGTTTAGTATTTTTAAGATAAAACTTGCCGTTGTAACGTTTTTAGGACTATTATTCGACATTGACGCATCTACTGATTTGTTGTAGTAACTGGTAACACGCCTAATAAGCCTGCCCGCATAACCAAAGGCGTCAGGTATAGTGTGAAATTGCACATACGCATACACACATATCGATTTGTATATCCAATACATAACCGCGATATATATATATATATATATACTCTTATAACGCTCACGATGTTTGATATACATAAACATCTTACAGAATATAATATTAGCTTGTTTCGAACATTCCGTTGGCAATATTTCAAGTTTAGGGAATCATTAGTATATATATAAATATATATATATATATATATATATATATATATATGCATATATACATATATATATATAGAGAGAGAGAGGGGGGAGAGTTTTTGTCGTATATATATATTTGGTTTTTCAAAGAGCAAATGTTTTTTGTTTGCTATCGTTGCCATG
The DNA here is from genome assembly GCA_003439945.1 of Dermanyssus gallinae. Lineage (NCBI taxonomy): Eukaryota > Metazoa > Arthropoda > Arachnida > Mesostigmata > Dermanyssidae > Dermanyssus > Dermanyssus gallinae. The sequence continues at coordinate 8,252 of QVRM01003983.1, forward strand.
TAGATACAAGTGCGTGATGTCATCTTCGACAACTTCGACGGAGCCCCCGAAGAAGGTCGACCTTGGTCTTCTCGAGGAAGATGACGAGTTTGAGGAGTTCCCAGCTGAGGGTAAGTTCTGATGAATTGCTTTCTTTAGGTGCGCACGTGTTTCACGCACCCATTGAATTTTTCATTAGGTTTTGTATTAATGACGGCTCTCGCATTTTCAAACCAGGAGGACCTACACTGGAGATTGTATTATCTACATGGCCTTTTATCCGGCCTTTTATCTTATGCACAATTCAGTTTCACTAGCCTGTCTTACACAAAGTCCGTCTACGAAGGTTTAGGATTTATACGGGTTTATTTAATTTTGGAAACGAATATATGCATATATCTGTTATTTATAGATGCATATATTTCCTTCTGTTTTTTAAAAATACGATTTATATATATACTTTATTATACTTATCCTCTAAAGGCAACTATATTCATCTAAAATCATTAGGTTGTAGCGCTAAGCCTTTTCAACCGAGTACCAGTGCATGGCAACCGAGTACCGAGCAAGGTGGCTTAGTGGCAAAAGCTTTTGTCTTGCATTTTCGGGAGGCCTGGGTTCGAGACCCAGACCGGACACTCTTAAATTGGTTTTCATGGTTTCCAATTTAGACAAGGGAAATGCCGGAATGGACTAAAAATCAGCCATGACATGAAAAAACCGTACATGGACATTAGTTTTACGAAACAATTAAAAAAATGGCACGTACGATGTACGGAATGTGTCGCTCCATTGCTAGATTTGTCATGATGAGAATGGAGAAATTTGAGGAAGTGTTATCAAAAGACTTTCCTTATCTTATACAGGGATTGCACATACGCTAAGAATATTGACAGATAAATGTTAGAGAGCGTGGAGAGTTAAGTGTCTAACTTTGAAAACGCACATTGAAAGTACGAATCTGGTTTTTAGCTTTTACGACTACGTCTTAACAAATAAATCTCAGCTTGAGTATGAGGTACTCATTTAAATATCAAATTGAAACTAAAAGCCGTACTTAAGAATAACGCGCCGATTGACATGCTTGCAATATTAAGATTTCTCGGCACATTGTTTGTTGGCACAGGCATAGCACGTCATGTATGGTTTTCCCTCCATAGATACAATAGTTCTCTGTGTGTGTGTTTGCCAAGCTTTTAACTGTTGCCTTTGTGTGGGATCACTCGTTGACTGGTTGAATTGTGGTTTCTACTACACAGAGTGGACGGCGAAGCTCGACGATGCAGCCGAAAAGGCGAACGTCTGGGAAGACAACTGGGATGATGACAACGTTGAGGACGACTTTTCCGATCAGCTGCGAAAAGAGCTTCAGAAGGCTGGAGTCACAACCAAGGAGCAGGAGGCGAACAAGGTCGCGTGAATAGCGGATGTAATTCCAAAAGCAACAGATTATGCTTAGCCGACCATTGGCAATGGAAAATGCCTGTACTGATCATATTCACATTACGGGCGTTGCCGAGGAACTGTAACTTTCATCGAGTACATACGAAAGGGGAGAGAGATAAACATTACGGTGATACTAAGGCCTAAGTCAGGAACCGTGATGATAAGGCAGTATGAGGACTGTATATTTATAAATGTAAAGATATAAACAATCGCGTTTTTTTTTCCACTTATTAATTGTGTATGCATGCGTGATTAGCTATATTGGGGTCACTGACATGGTTCTTAAGCTTCTCACTAAATCTTTGGGCTCGAAATTTCCCAGAATGTTGTAAAATGTCGAGTTGAGTTAATGTTCAATGTTTCTAACATAAAGCATTTTGCCTTTTTTTATTTCGTTGAAACTCTAACCAAACTGACACCACAACGATATTATAGCCCGTTGCCCCTCCATAGGCACACTTGCTTAATGAGCTTGAAATCCTTGTTTCCCTTCTAAAATATCTCGTATATTTTTGTAGCTCGCTTCATCCTCAAATAGCTGTTCCTGTAATCTGAATAGCAAGGCATGCAATATGAATTAATTATATAGGTATTTTATTTATATAATTTCTCTATGTTAGCACTTTGGAGAATATGAATTAATTATAGTGGCCAACATTTGCCATTTACATAATTAATTTATCTACAAACATTTAACCAAAAGCGGTGATTACGGATAATGCTCCGATTGACATTTTTGCTATATTCAAGATGTTGCCAATCCGTCATTTGACCGAAAGCAGTTTAGTTGCGAACATTACGTTTATTTGGGTTGTCTTGAGCCCTCATAATTGTACCTATTTCCGAAACTGCATGTCGTTTTTGTAATCACAAACTTATATAACTATGTGTGGGTTTCAAAATATGTAGGCTTTTCACATGTTCCAGTTCTTACCAGGTGCGCTTCCATTCTTACTAGGTTCCATCCGGGCGCGAGCTGGCCCTTTGTACATGGAGAATACCTTATTTAAGCATGCACCGAATTCGTAAACTAATGGCGCACACTAGAGGGGGTACATGCGGATATGCTGAACTTCTTTGGATCGATCAGACGATCAAGAACTTATTTTAAGACGGGGTTTAATTAAACACATTCATACCACCGTTTTTTCGAGCTGAAAGCGAATTATTAGTTGCAGAAAAGAGGTGTGCTTTTTCTAGATGCACATTGTTTCCCTCTTAGTTGTAGATTCTAGGGCATTAAGTAGCTGACGCTGTTACAATTTTGAGTACGCGACCTTTCGAAGTGACAACATCAGCTCGATCTTTGACATACTACCAGTCCGCTTGCAAATCAGATGCCAACATTTACCAATCCACTCTAATGACCCGTTCATAATAGCTGCAAGACTGTTGTTTCATTTCGTATAGTTTATTTCTTACAAGCACAGTAGTTACATTTTATTTTAATTAATGAATACATTTGGTTTTAATTGTGCCTTTTTAGTACGTTAATTTGTATGCTAACATCATCCATTTAATGCCTTCAATTAAATACAAAACTGTTCAAGTATAGGTATGACCAGGACACATGACCCAACATTTCTTGAATCTGGGGCGTTCGCGACCTCAGGATAAAAATAACGGCCCCAATTTGATACCAGTCTATTGCAATTCTGATTAGTTTTACTATGATCTCATCGAATCAAGAAATAACAGCCAGCAGCACTAAAACGCCTTGTGTGTTTTCAAGACAAAAAGATTTATTCTTAATTGTCGGTTTCCATATTTTTCTCATGATGTGTGCGGATAACTTGCCATATATATATATATATATATATATCGCTCTCGACTACCGCAACTCGAATAGTAGTTCAATTTTCTAAGATTGTGTTAGATACAGTCATAATACTTAAAATCACCGTATGATGTATAAGTTGTTGGAATAGTTATGGTAGCGTTATTATCAATATCAACTATACCTCAATACATTAATGCATGGATCCCAAAAATGTTGAAGTGTTTGTTATTGGTCTTACTGTTGTGACTCTTATTATTGATAGGACTTGAATAGGTTTACACAATGAAGACATACTGCTCAGAATAATAGTTACAATAACAATAATAGTAATAATAATCGTCATTATTATGATCATTCTTATCATATTGTTGTAAATGTTGCTGTCCGAGCTGACACGATGCACGTAAATCATTCCAATTGTCTTTCGAAATTATCTAGTGGTCGACCAACTTCCCTCATTGGTGGGTTAGGCTTGTCCTTTTAGCATTAATGTTGCTGTCGCTGCTGTTGTTGGCTCGAGAGAGCCCGGCTGGCTGAGAAGCACTAGGAAACCGAAACGGTGTTAACAGAAATAACAAGTGTACCACGAGCATTTGCCTCATTCTAAGTGAGCCCAGCAACATACAAAGTTGCATTTGGCTCGCCGTTATTGCCATTAATTGTTATTGTTGCTGCCGTTATGTTTCCGTTTTGTAAAATATGCCTGGTTTTGTTTTTGGGGTTGGAATTACACCCGTGTTAACAGTTTTCCTGATGGTATTAAATTTGTCCTCTTTTCGATGCTATCGAAGACACTGGCGCAAGGACGAACGTTGGGGGCCAGTACTGGTAAAAAAAGGCCAATGTTGCCATCACAAAGGCCATAAAGCCACGAAAATAAAACCAGTGTAAATAACGGCCTAGTTAAAACCAATAGAACTGGCTACCTTAGCTAATCTGACCCCCTTGCGTGGGTTTTGACTTTCGTTATTGTTGTTGCTGCTATTTTACAACCTTGCCTTGTTGCTCATGATGCTTGGTTAGTCACTCACGTAACCGTCGTCGTCTCCACGGATACACAATAAATAATCTTGCCACTTCTTTAAACTAAACAGGATCACTAATATTGTGTCTGGCAGCCATTTTGTTCATATCAGCACTTCTCGATCTCAGACCAACAAGAATAGGTAGTAAGTGGAATTTTACACAATATAATGATTTTTGGGTTTTGTGGGCACTCCTGAAAAAGATAAAACTAATACCTTGGCTTGCAAAACATTGTACACGAGTCTGGCTAAAATCGAGAATCTTCGCCGGATCGACAGCCGATTGGTTGCTCTAGTAGCGCTCTTCGTAACACAGGAAAAGGCGTGCAGCTCGAAAACCATACCGTACTGGACACCTCGTAGCCGAACACTTCAGGTACAGCGGGACCTAATCGTTCACCATTCACGAAGACAACACTGTCATAAATCACTTTATTATTACCTGCCCTTTGACTCAAAAAATAAACTAAAAAAATACAAGTCTTCGTCACCGTCGAGACTTGCTCATAGCATAAACATCATATTTAGCCCCAGACCGTAGCACAAAACTCTACGCAACCGATAGCCGGCGACACCGGCCTGTCTGTAGCTTGGTAATAATTTAGCTGTGCTTTCGCGTCCCGACTCATTCATTGATTCTGGACCTCCACTCGGTCCTGCCGTTCGTTTTGCCTGCCATTAATGTATAGCAATTCAGTATTGTCGCTTTCTTGCGTTAGCTAGGGGGGGGGGGGGGGGGAGCTGCTACGCCTCAGTGTTTTGTGCCATAGATGCAGTAGTTTGCTTCGGTCTGCTGTGTTCCTTTTCGACGATATCAGTTGACGAAGGGAACTCGAATAGCTAGAGCCATCGCAGCAGCAGCAACAGCAATGTGGGATGATTCTCTATGAACTATCGGTTCGTGCTATTTGTGTGTTCGCTTCCTGTCGATTCTCGTCGACACAGGTTTACTGTTCGCCAGTAACTCCTTCGACTATCGACACATACATGTATGTATCCTGGTCTATTTCCTCCTCATATTCTCGCGACTTCTAGTAGTGGATATAGATGGTAGTATCACTGTTCCCTCTCTTGTTGTTTATCGTTAGTTACTCTTGCTTTTGGTAGTGTTTTCATTACCGCAGCCGCGATTATCGTAAATGTCCATTACTGATGTTAAATGAATGAAACTGATCTTGCCTTCAGTTTACCTTATCGTATTCATTATGATCAGCTGTCGTCGACTTCTTCTTTGTGTTATTGATAATATAATAATTATTAGTGCCATTATCATCATCAGCAGCTATCGCGCAGAAGTAAAACATGGCGATGTGTTCGTTTTTCGTTGGGAAATAGCGGTTTGGAAAAGTTTGGGTGGAAAGTCTGGGAAGGAAAGGAAGTCGTCCTTCAGTTCGCGTCGCTTTAATTGTCGGCTCCCTCAGGTGCGGCTTCCTCTCCTTGAGTGTCCGAGGTCCACAGCTGTAATACAACATTTAGGTGTTAGAACAAGCTCCAATTACAGCCTGTACACATGTTACGACTAACAAAACTTGTATGAATATTTAAATCTAAGATAAGCATAAGCATCAGAGAAAAACTAATTTTTGAGGATATTGCCCCGTCAGGTCAGGCAACATATCCTGCCGAGGCAAAGGGGTTCTTTGGAGCGCTAATAATGAAGAAATTTAGATATTTGTAGAACATATTCACAACATACTAGTCGCCACTTTTCAGCAAAAAAATGACTAAGGCTTCCAGATCGCATTGCAGTGATGAGTTCGCCCAGAAGGACCTATATATATATATATATATATATATATATATATATATAGAGCAGACCGGTGATGAGTCAGTCAGTACCGTAAGGTTGTCACGCAGCAGCTGCATGATGAGCGTCGAATCCTTGTAGGAGTCCTCGTTGAGGGTATCGAGCTCGGCGATGGCATCGTCGAACGCCTGTTTGGCCAGTTGGCAGGCCTTATCCGGAGCATTCAGGATTTCGTAGTAGAAGACGCTAAAGTTGAGCGCCAGGCCGAGCCTGATCGGATGCGTTGGCTGCATCTGGCCCTTGCTGATGTCGAATGCCTCCTGGTAGGCCTTCTGTGATTCCTCAACCACGGCCGTGCGCTGGTCGCCCGTCGCCACCTCAGCCAAATAGCGGTAGTAATCGCCCTTCATCTTCAGGTAGAACACCTTCGATTCGGTGTTCGCCGACTTTGGAATCAGGTATTGGTCCAGCAGGGCCTGTGAATATCAGAATCGATCATTTATTTACCTTTCGACCTGCAGGCAGGAGGAACAATATTCACTTCATAGTTGGTACACCGACAAAGACTCTTGATCTCAATAGTTTGTCGAAATTAGGCATGTTATCCTCTAAGTGTTACTGCATCCGACATCCTGAATTCATTAGCCTCACAGCTTTGAGCTCTTCCCTCTATTTCGCTGGATGCCAGTGCTAACCGTATTATCCTACTTTGGAAGTAGATAAGAACCAGTTTGAAGCAACGTGTCAAGTTTATCAACGTAGCAGTAGGTGCGATTAAGTTAATGAGGAGAAGCTGCTATGCAAAACTAGCCCTAGTTAAGCTGTAGAATACAGCCGAACCACAAAAAGGGGCAACCCAAAGCTGTCTGAACAATAACATCCGTACACACATTCTCAAGACATATCCCTTAGGATTAGTATTTATAGAATGCACATGTACCTGCAGATATGTAGGTATATAAAAATCGCAAACTAAGCGACGATGTGCGCGATCAGCAAGTATGATTGATTTCGAAGTTAACCTGATGAACACAGTTAGCTGAACGCTCCAACTATGCCCGTTTTTAGTGATGGACTGTGTTTAGCTTATACTGCTCGATCGTATACTTAAATATAGTGTAGCCTTACCTAGAATGAGAATATAAATGTACCACACAAATCCTCGATGTCTGGCCCAAAGCTATATAATACAATTTTACCAAACAACCTCGGCGTGACCCCTAAATGGTGAATAGGCGTCAAGTAATGAATTGTTAAGGCTTACAAGGACGTCGTTGCAGATGTCGGTGAGCTCCTTCTCGACCTTCTCGCGGTATTCCTTGGCCATGGCCTGCTTCTTCTCCGAGCCTTCAGTTTTCTGCTCGATGGAAGAGATGACTCGCCAAGAACTTCGGCGTGCGCCCACTACGTTCTTGTACGCAACCGATAAGAGGTTACGCTCCTCGTTCGACAGCTCCGGCGAGCTCTCTGTTATCTGCTTCATCGCCGACGCCATATCGTCGTACCTACATTGCAAAGCACCCACAAGAAACGCAGCCTACTCGTTAGAAAAACATACACAATGCGAATGTACGAAGTAATATATTGTAATATCTCTAGCGTACCCTTACCTAAGACTGCTGGAACGCAGCTGTGTATAGCACCTCAATAAGGAGCAATGATGTAATTACTATATCAATATCCACGACTAGACAAATTATTTTGTGGAAAATGAGTTCTATGTCAGCTTGATTCCAGGTGATCTTTTGCAGCGGTATGTTATCCAGGTGGTACATGCACGCATGCAGCACAGCATTTTTTATATTTAGGGGTTTGTTATATATGTATATATATATATATATATATATATATATATATATATATATATATATATATATATATATATATATATATATAATGCATGAAGTGTTTTCACAAACGAAGTGCTCTTCTACCAGCGACTTTGCCAACGATAAAACAGTCCCTCAATTCGCTATTTAATGCAAAATAAATTCCACATGACGTCGTGCTTGTCCTTATAAAAGAGAACCTATTTGTTAGTTGAGTCTCGCGGACGAGTCATTGTCCACTGTTGTTGAACTCGCTAGGGTGGCTGATAATATAAGGCCGTATTGAACATCCCGTCCCTGCCCTGAAGCTCGAAGTGAATGATGCCTCCTATAAACTTCCAACAGCAAAGCAGAACGATCGCTGAGTATGTGCCTTGCTTGATTCGAATATGGTAACTCCTGCGCCCTCCGTCCACAACCTGTATCTGCTTAGTAAATGAGCGACTTCTCATAGCAAGTAGTCAAATGATCTGCAAGCTTGCCGGTAGCAAGAAAACACGCATGTTCCGTTGACGTGTCTGTTTTTTTCGCCAATTTGATACTCATTCTACAGGGAATCGATTTACAGAAGTTAGAAGTAACTCCCTGATTATATATATATATATATATATATATGTGTACCAATTTTACTAGCGAATCCTAGAGGTTCGAACATGAGAGGACGCGACGATTGAACAACTTTTTCATGAACTTTCGGCTGAACTGTTAACTGCGCAATGCTTGGATAATGAGCAGTACGCTCCGGCAATACACGAAAGACAGTGCTGTGTCAGCGAAGCAATTTATACTTTAATTCTTTGTTATAGAAATTATCGTTGCGACACTATATACAGGTTCCTCTTTGATGGCACCACAAAAGGTCGCCAAACGCATGTTCAGCTGTTTAAGGTTGTTCTGTACTGCATTTTGGCCTCAGATAAGTGACAGGCTATATATTTATTTATATATATATATATATATATATATATATAAGGTCTGGACTCATAACAATCTGGCAGGGAAAGGCTGAATCACCATCATTTTTTTATACGGATGGTGTAGTGAATATGTGATGCGAGTCTCGCAGCATGGAGCGACTGGCGTGGAACTCACAAACCCACTAAAGCCGTGTTTCTTCCCACCACCAAGCTCGGAAGTGCGCGGCGTTTCTTCGACAACCATGCTCGCAACGATCATCGCGCGTCTAACTACGTATGGGCTCGTTCTGTGCACACATCGACCGATCGTGCGTGAGTACAGCTGCCAACAATCTCTCCTCATCTGGAGCCTTTGCGAACGATGTCCAGGCTGGCCGCCCTCCGCGCTGACGCGCCCTTTCGCTCTTCTCTACACGCTTCCCACGGCGGTACGAACCTTCTCCATCCTCCTTCCTCCCTCCCTCCCTAGTTTTCTTTAGTGGTAGCAACCGGCAGGCTCTGCGCTATTTGCCTGTTTGTCCTGCGTACCTGTTTCAAGCCCCTCAAGTCACGGATTTATTGTTGTTGTTGTTGTTGTTGTCGTTGTTGCTGTGCGTCGTGATGAACATCGAGCTATTCAGTTTTAGATAACCGTGCAGATATTAGGATCTGTGTATAAGTTCGTGTGTACCTCGCTCTCCGTCTGCGTGGGTGGATCCGTGCAAGCCAGCGGGCGGTTCATATTCAACAACGCAAATACCTTGCTAAATATTCTCGACGAAATCCTCTCGCAGGGTATATATATATATGATGTTTTATTAATAATTTACAATACGTTTGCACACTCGGCAGTGCTCGCCTTAATAAAAATGGTGGTAAAAAGGTGTCACGTGAGGTTAAGAATCAGCTGTCCGTGTCTTTGCTTGATGGTAGTCCCCGCTCTTATGGATCCGGTGCGAGCGGTATATCCTCAAGGTTCATATATATAGGTATATATACATATGAAGACTCACTTAGTTTATTAAGATGTGCAAAAATAATAATATATATATAATAATACACATAAATAAATAATAATAATATATATATATATATATATATATATATATATATTTATAGAGAGTCGTAAGCCTGGATGCGTGCGTCAGTATATAATAATATAAAAGTTATTAGTAAACTTATAGTAACTGTGGCGACAAATATATTCGCCTAATATATAAAAAAAAAGGTAAAAAACATTTAAAGACCCTTCCCATTCTCAGGCGATCTTAAGTAATATTTGTTTGTAGCTGTTACACCTGTACACGGAGGTGGGGCTTCTCTAAACCCCACCTCTGTAAAAAAAAAATAAAAGAATTGTAAATATTATGGTGGAGAGAGCTTAATTAGAGCACTGCACAGCACAATTATATTAGATGCGCCCCCGCGTTAGTCCTCTGAGCAACGATTAAGTTGGTCACTACTCCTTTAAGTTTTTCCCATCCACCCTCTTCTCATACAAATACATGTCTACTGAAAAAGCCGAAACAAGCACGCAAACTCGAGAGAGGGTCCCAATTAAATACTACAAGTTGTAGTATTTAACTAAGGATCTTCCTCCAATTACATGCCGAAAACAGCTAACAGTCTAAGTAACAATTTCATGTGCATACTCAAGATAAGTGAAATGAATGTGATGATGAAATACTATAACTAATACCTCATGTGCGCTATGCAGCAAAACAGCTGCCAAAGGCTATATATATATTTATTGTCATAAGCATACAATGATGGGGAATTTATTATGGGGAATAAAAACAGTTTCTACGGGATCTCCGGAAGCCCTGCGGCTGACGGTGACCACTACAACTTGTTTTCAACAATCAGAGTTTCCGGCAGAGTGTCAAATGTCCCAATCCGGCAACATCCGTACATTGCCGCTGCTGCACACGTAATACGCTACGATAAGAAGAGTCAAGGAATAGGCAAAAATGTTAATAATTTTGAATATCATAAACACGCGGTGCACCTCGTAGTACCGTAATTTCGTCTCATCATGTCTGAGGTGATGGCACGGTTCTGTCCAAGCGTTACAGTTGTTACGCACAATAATGCAAATGATCATGTTTGTAGGCAGAGTGGGATTGATGATCGATTTCATCAAAGCCACTTGAACGATTAATTAAAACGAGAGGGCCAGCGCGGCCGTCCGCGGTCACATTTAGCAACCCAATGGAAATCTAGACATGACATTGACTGTGTAAATTCACTGGCGGGCAAGCAGATACACGTTGACGTCACATTATCGTCTACGGATCAGCAGGACAATTGCAGCACCGGATTATTAGCAGGGCTAAGACGCATCATTGCCTTTCCCCTTCCATCCTGTCCTATTTTGTCTCACCTAGTTAGTTGTTCCTGCCAACTTGGCAGCGCAACCGGGTACGATTAGCGAATCGACTCATCGGGCTCATTTCCCGCAACGCCATTCTAAGCGACCACCAGTCTCGGCTGTGGTCCTTATGCATGCCAGAAACGAATGGCGATGATTTAGACAAAAACAACCGAGAATATTGTAAGGTTGTACGTTAATAAACCACATAAAAGCTATATGGTACGTTGGAGGTTCTTGCGATGCGGTCGCTCTTCTCAGAGATTTCCGTTCAGAGAAAGGTTGGACACTTACAATCAAACCGATCGGCCGAATCCAACAGCAGCGGCTGAAGCAACAGCAGCGGCTGAAGCAACAGCAATAGTACGCTCAGTGCTATAATACGTGTACGAACTGCATTGTGGTGGCGGCGCCGATAACAGCAGAAATAGACGGTCTGGAAGGAACAGCGTCTGAACCACTGACAAAGTGGCGAAGAGTTAGAAAGTCATCGACAGAGACGGACTTCAAACTCTCCGGCACTAGAAGGATCAACAGGTCTTCCCAGGTGTTCTCTGTTCCCCTCTTTCTCTCTCTATTTGTATATATTTTCCTTTTCCTTCTTCAATCAGCCTAATTCCCATCTTTTTGATGCAGGACATTATACCTGCCACCAAGAAGCCCCAGCATCTCACGAGAACGAAGGCCAGCAAGCACTGACAACTAACAAGGCCCGCGGCCACCGATGCTCCTTCGCCTCGTTCTAGATACGAGCTCTTTCTTGATCGTTGTCGGCCTCCTCGACATTTATCGTCGTCGATATGTACGACGAACAGACTTCTGTTCGTTCACAAAAATCTTTTCGTAGCCGCGTCTCGTACAGCGAAACCAACAGAGAGACGGACCAAAGAGGAGGAGCAAAGCAGAAACAGCGAGGTGGGGTGGGGAACAGCAACAAACGTAACCATAGACATCGATAATAACTAACTTAATAATAACAATAGTGTCTGAAATGAAACGTATAGCAACCGCAATAATGCTACAGCCGCTAAAAACCAAATGGTGGTTCTCTGGGGGTTTTCAAAGAGCAAATTTGAAACAACAAGAACACCAATAACAAACACGATAAGCGATACTCGTGGAGGAATCAAATGCGCGTCGGCGTCTTTCAATTGCAATGATTGCTGCCAAACATCAATCTTTATCCCCTCTCTCCCCTCATTTCTTAATCTTGCTCTACAATGACGACCTACTGAATAGGTTGGGCGCACAAAGCCGCCACGATGAGATGGGGGCGGTGCCAATTGACTACGAGGCCTCTAAGCAGCGGTGTTGGCGGTCATCGGGGTCATCAGTTATGATCTCGGTGATGCTCAAGTACTGTTCGTACCTGTCGACTAGCGCAACTAGAGCTTAACACAGCAACAGCGGCAATAAAAACACGCCTCCTGCACGTATCATGGAGGCAAATGTTCCACAATGTTCCTGCCGATTGAAAAGTGTTCACCCCGTTCCCTCCCTACCACATCTCTGGCGAGTTAGTTACCAGCGTGACACAGCATGTGGGGAGCGATGTACTCCAGCGTACAGCATGCTGGTTGTGTCTGCGAGCGTTTGCGTTGTATGAGGTATACGTCTATCTGTTCAGTTGTTCGCTCACGCATTCCTGCTGATGTGACTACCTTGCACAATAACAGCCACAACAGCAAATCGTATGCAAGCCTTTGTTAAATCAAACGAATGATGATGCCTACGACCTCTAGTGTAAAAGAGCATTAATTATGCGCTTCTGACCGAACACCAGCAATCCCTAGTATCGTGGTATCGTGAAGCGATGTGTAGGACTTGCGACCACCGCAGTAAGAATACGAACGATCGAAGTCGCAACGACGTGCAGGAAGGAGGCAAGATGTGCCACGATTGAGACCTACATGATACGAGTCCAATTAAAACTGAATACAAAGCAACTCTACGTATGCTGGCTTGGTGGTAAAGCAAACGACATCAACAAACCCGGCCCTAGTGTTTTATTTGACAGCCAGAAACACGAAAAGCACCCAGAAAGTACAGAGAGAAAGAGAAAAAGAGACAGAATACTGTCTGTGACGATTCTGTCGTGTCTGGGACGGGCGCTCAAATATAGGTGAGCGTAGCACACGTTTTCTTTTTCGTGCAAATCTTGTTCTCCTGTATTTGCGTTCGTCATCGCTCAGTTCAAGGACAATTCTTGAGCGTCTCAATCCTTCTCTATCCTGCCTAGCTTGAATCGCACTGACACAGCTTAACCCGTTAAAAGAAAGTACAGCACCACACTCAGCTGGTGCTAGTGTTGTTACTAGTCTTGCTATTTATTCGTCGTGATGGCTCTGTTGTTGTTGCTGCAGTTGTTGGGCGTGGTTGGCGCGTTTTGTTGACATTTAATGGAAACAACGCTGTAAGCTCACTCTGTCATTTTGTCTCGCTTGTCTAATCGATACGCACAAAATCGCGTGCGCATGATTGTATCAGCATGCCAATGCCAAGCGACACGTAGACAGCGTCGAGCATAACGAAGAGAAGCTTACAGGAATCCTGTCAAACAAAGCACTCGTAACAGAGTAAGTCAATCGCCACGACACACAAAGCATGTCGATTTTTGTAGCAACCAACCATCGTCGCTCCGAGATTCCTATCCTATTACTAAAATAACACGTAATTGACACTGATGGCAAAAAAGGTCGCTCGAGGACGTGGGTGCAGCAAGCGGCATAGGTTTGTCTTTCGGTCGTATTTCACTGAACCCGTTGCTGCAGCTATCATTACTTGTTTCATTCTTTTGATTCTCGCTGTTAAGTGGTGTAGTGATTGTCATGATGTCACTAGACACTAGCCGTGCGAAACTACATTAACGACATTTGAATAAATAATATCAACAAATTCCGTCGGAAAAAAAAAACAGAACGGCTTATATATATATATATAATTATACTTATCATGGTACTACAACAGCTATGGCGTTCTAGGGTCGCTCGTCACGGTAAATTCAATCGAGCAAAGTCAAAAACATTAATTTAGTCTGTGGCACCTCGATCATCATCATCATCATATATCGAGTTTTACCTTGCCCCTCCTATTAGGCGCTGCTGTCAAAAGCAAAAACCGCATGACTAGAAGCAAAATCACTGCTTTAAAACCACTAAATCTAACTAGATGGCTTAACTAGTGCTACTACGAGATCGAAGTAGATCGAAGGAAGGAAGACAGACGGACGCAGGCGAGAAAGAATGAGGAACAGTCAAGCAGATGTTGCCGGAACAGACAGAACAAATCAATGCAACGCCGCCGCATAGATCTTGTTGTTGTGGTCGTTGCTGTTGTTGTTGTTGCTGCTGCTATTGTTCTCATCGTGTGTTACGATAATTGTTAGCTACTATAACGACTGCCGACATTGCAGTAATTGCTGACTGCTGTGCTTCTATAGTATATCATGGCTGTTGGCAAGTTGTAATATTTTGTCTCATTTCTGTAATAATTGTGCTTTAACTCCTACGGTTACTGTTCTACTCGTCGCGGATTAATAGTGTTGTTTGCCTAGCTGTTGTGTGATGAGTGTTTGAAGGTGTGTAGCTAGGTAGGTAGATACCGTTTTCAGAATCGCTCTTGCATGTCTTTGTCGTTGTTGTCGTTGTCTGGTGACACTGTTCGATGTTGTTTTCGGTTTGTTTTAGGAGGTTTGCGGCCTCTAGCTGTTGCGGGCAGATACCATCGTCGTCGATGCATCAAGGCTTGCTGTAATTCCCGTTGTTGGTAGTTCGTTGTATTGTTTGCTGCTGTCCTTGCATTTCTTCTTCTTCTTCTTCTGTCTGTGTGTCCGTCTGTATAACTAACTGGTCTGTGCGGTTCCCGTTCGTCCTGAATTCGGCACGCCAAGCACCGTATGTAAGTGTGATGTCTCGTCCCGTTCCTGGACTCGTCCCCCCCACCACCCACCCACCCACGCTACCTTCCTCCCTCCCTCCCTCCTGATGGAACTTGGGACTAAGAATCGCCAGCTTTGGGTTGGTTGATATGCTAATGACGGTAGATAGAGGTAGCTAGATAGATAGGTAGATAGATAGGCCCGCCGTGTCTAAACTAGGCCAATGGCTTTCGTTCTTAGTCTTATTCATCGTCGCTGCTGCTTCATCAGTCGGAAGGGAACGATGACTCCCCCGCCATTCAATTCAAGCTCCCAACACGCATAAGCTCGACGCACGCCTCCTACTAGTACTAGTCCGCAGCAGCAGCAGCCAACATCGCAACAAAAGTGGCAGGATACAGCAAAAACAACAGACTTTCATTCATTCATTTATCATCTAAACATCACGCAAAGCCAGCAATAGCAGGAGCACCAGCACCCGCAGCAATAGCGATGGAGAAATCCTTCGATGCTTGTGGTATCGTCGACTTGTTTCCATTTTCCCACCGGACGGGTACACGACCGGTGGGACGGACTGGAGAGACAGAAGAAGAAGAAGAAAAAGAAAAGGTTTTCCTGAGTATTGAGCTTTTCCTTTCCTTCTCCCGCCGCACGCTCCCCGAGGAGCGCTAATGCTTTCGTCCAATGACAGGCTGGCTCGACCGTTTGTCGACAAGCCAGTCGTCATCCGCTCGCATATCGAGAGACAGTGCGCTTGTCGCATTTTTGT
Organism: Dermanyssus gallinae; assembly: GCA_003439945.1. Taxonomy (NCBI): domain Eukaryota; kingdom Metazoa; phylum Arthropoda; class Arachnida; order Mesostigmata; family Dermanyssidae; genus Dermanyssus; species Dermanyssus gallinae. Next base: position 23,971 of record QVRM01003983.1, read on the forward strand.
CGCCGTCGTTGCTGCTGCTGCTGCTTCTGCTGATCTGCTGAACGAAAACAACACGACAAAGTACGACCAGCGTCATCGTCGTAGACGTAATCGTAACGAGAACTACGTAGATAGATGCCCTGCCGCCATTTGACTGTGTCGGTAGCATCGTGACTCTTTATTACTAGATGATTGTCGTTTGCGTGTTATGGTTCGAGCAAGCAGCTCTAGCAGTATTAGGCGGTTAGGCGGTGTTATGGTTGTCGATAGTGGCGCGGTGTCCATGCTGATTATGATGGCGATGGGCTTCATGACGCTGATTGGTCGCCGAGTGGTGACAAAAAGCCGACACATTTAGACTACACTGTGAGTTGTAGATATTTCTGCCCACTGATCAATCCAATAACGGATTCTATCTAGTTCGGTGGTTCGTTGTTGCTAGTTGTCCATAAGTAATGTAAGGCTATTCCACCCTTTAACCGTTTATTATTATTATTATTATTATTATTATTATTATTATTATTATTATTACTAAGATTCTTTTAGCACCATTACTTTTACTACTACAACATTAACAATGAAAACCAGTACGTTTAGATAGAGATTGACTATTGCTAGCAGTTGGTGGGTGTAGTGTTTCTAGTGGTGAAGGAGGCTATGAGTGGGAGGGCGGGGGAGAGGGAGTGTGGCGGGAGGTGGTGAAGCATAGCGACCTCGCCGCGTCGGTGACCATCGATGATGGCATCTAGAAACAGACATACAGACACCACCGCGCGAGTTTTTGCTGCTATTCTTGCTGCTGCAACAACAACAACAACAACAACAGTGGTGGCGACAACAACAACGATTCAATGAATGCGATCGGGCGTATTTCTTTTTCAAGTCGTAGCGTTTCAACTGTCAGCTGCGTACACAAGCGGTTTTCACTTGACCACTGCTGCTGCTGCTGCTGTGTTCAGTCTATCCGTATCATGTAGACTATCATGTATAGTAGTAGTAATAGTAGTAGTCCTAATAATAATAATAATAATGATACTAAAAATAAGAATAATATTTATATTAGTCACAGTCGGAGTCGGAGAAGAACCATCTAGGGTGGTGGGTAGTTAGTGCATTGAGCCATCGATTCGAGTAAATTGTTAAAAGCAATTGCGTGTTTTCATTCCACATCCATTCCGATTCGACGACTGCTACTGAGCCAGGCCGACGACCAGAGCAAGCGCTATGAGAGACGTCGTTCGAACTCGTCGTCGCCGTTGTCGTCCTTGATCATGCTCAGTGTGTCATCATGACACCATAACCACCGCCACCATTAACTATCAGTGCTGCTGCTGCTGCTGATGATGATGATGATGATTACGCTGATGTTAGAGTAGTGATCACTTTGTTAGCTGCAGCCTGTTCGTTGCAGCATCGATTTATCTATCTACCCATCAATCGATCGAACACCACGAACTGGATCGCTCGCTCGTTCGCTAACTAGTCAGTGATTTAGTTAGCTAACTAGTCAGTGATTTAGTTAGCTAACTAGTCAGTGATTTAGTTAGCTAACTAGTCAGTGATTTAGTTAGCTAACTAGTTAGTTAGTCTAGTCGTCGGCTTGCTGTGGTCTGTAATCTATTTCGGCTACCGCCAGACCGACAGACAGACAGACAGCTGTATAACCAGACACTTGTTCGTTCACACAGACATACCGAAAGCGAGTTCACACATTCAGTCAGTCAATCAGATAGACATGGCTGAGGGTGCGGAGGGAGCTAGCTGCTTGCTACGCGATTAACGACGTGAGCAGCAGCACCAGCAGCCGCGACGGCGGCACCACCACCAAAAGTCGATTTACACTGAACCAGAGCACAGATATTATACATATATATATATATATATATATATATATAAAGAGAGAGATGGAGAGAGAGCTGGGCAACTTGACTCCACCAGTCAATCTGCCATTGCTGCTGCTGCTGTTGAGAACGATGATCATGATTTGAATGGCACAGTGGATGGCCATTTTGACAATGAACAAGTACCGTGTTGGCAGCAGTACCACCAGCAGGAACTGTCGTTGTGATCGTAGTAGTAGTAGAGGCGTTGTGAGTGAGTCATACCTTCTCATTCACTATTATAACGAGGCCATAGTCGATGAGTGCCATACAAAGCACTTGCTCAAATTTACCTCTACGTTTATATGCATATACGCGTACGCATATATGCTTTTCTATGCCTCTCTTTTTTCTCTCTTTATATGTATGTATGTATATATATATATATATATATATATATATATATATATATATATATATAAGTAGCCCCACATTCGTGTCATTTCGCATGCATTGCATATTTGATCATTATAATTAACCTCTCTCTCTTTATATATATATATATATCCCCCACATTCGTGCCATTTCGTATGCATTGCATATTTGTTCGTTATCATTACTATGAATTAAGTGTTTCATGTTTTAATTGTCGACGTTGTCAGAGTTCATTTAGTTGCACGCCACATGTCTACATGATAAAATCGAACGGTGAATTGACAATGCTGCATGCGTAATTGCTGAGCATCTTGAATAATAATAATAATAATAATAATATGCAGACAACGCAAGGCCAATGTCGGATTTTCCCTCCTGCCGGGATCCAGCATTTGTCATTGTTGGCCTTGCTTTCCTCCGCAGTCAGCCTCGCCTCGCCTTGCGCTTGATATATTCTCTAGGCAGTTGTTTTTGCTAATTGATGATGATGATGATGACGATGATCCCAAGATAACCCGCGAACGCGAGTCTGCGAATCCACACGATTGCGTGGCCGACGCAGTTCTGCTACCGCTATGCTGGTGTTGTTTTGCCGTAGCTGAAATGTTCTTCGTCATGTTGTCGTCTCCGACCTCCGACATCATCCTCGGTCGATTCACCGGCCGACCAACCCATCATCATCGACTGAGCCAAACACGAGCTGCCTCAGATTCAGCTGCTCCCAGTCTTCCGCTAATAGCACTCACGTTGCTGACCCAGCAAAGCCGATTTTTCCCACCAGTTCGCAGCTCTGGTGGGAACACACAGCTCGTTGCCGTCGATGACACCTCCACACACACACATATATATATATATATATATATATATATCCTTTTAGCTTTCCCTCAGCTCCCGCCGCCCGGCCCCCCTCTCTCTCGATCCCTTACTACTACTACTACTACTACTACTACTACAGAAGGGGATCCTGTCCGTTCCTTGTTTGCCTCCGCCAGCCGGACCCTCGCGGAATTTGTCCTCCGGAGTTTTCGTTTCGCACTGCCGTTGCTCAACAGCAACAGCAGCAGCAACAACAACAACAGACGCCACCACAATCTTTGGTTTCCAGATCAGGTCTTCCTACCTACCTACCAGCCTCACTCCGACCTGACAGCCAAGCAACAAGAACAACAACGTACAGAGCGAGTCGAACCGATGGGCTCATCACACACGCAATACTAAAAATAAAAAATGTACTTTCTGGGCTGACTCTCAGCCAAGATTTAACGTCTATGGGACTGCTTTTCGCATTGCTTCGTAGACGGACGGACCGACCCCCATGGTAAATACAAATGTGGGGCAACGGTGGGGCTCGAACCCGCGCACCTGTATATGTGTCTCCTTCGGTCGCGAGTCGCAGACGAATACTGCACCACGCTACCGGGCTCGACACACACACACACACACACTACTACAACTACTACATACAACTCTTGCGGCCGCCCCTGTTGAGCTGTTTAATGTCTGATGTTTTAGGCCAGTGGGCGGTCAGACTGACAGACGGACAGACAGACAAACAGGCGGAGGGTGGGTGGGTGTATGGATGGGCGAAGCTAACCGGAATAGGGAAGTAGTCAGCAGAACAAAGCAAACACGAGGAATAGCAAAACAGACACAGACAAAATAATGAGCTCAATCAGCCATTGTTTCTGCTGCATCAAGGGAGGCAGCAGCAGCAGCACCGCAGCCCAAGCCGCTCCTGTCCCGGGATAGGAGTAGCTTGCTCGTGAGACCGCGACCGAGGACTAAGGCACCGACGACGACGCCAACCTCAGCAAAAATTGAAATAAATGAATGAATGAATGAGGACGATAATGATGACGATGTAGCATGATTATACTGATGATGGTGATGATGAAGATTGGACCAACGTTCGTAGCAGCCTACCTTTCGGCCTGTTCGGCGATTTTTGCGCGCTGCACAAGCTGTTCCTTGTCCATGGTGATTGATTGATTGATTGGTTGATGCGTTCGTTGAACGATGGCTTACTCGCTCGCGATGCGATGAATTCAGTTGATCAGGTAATCTTCGTCGTCGTAGTAGTAGTAGTAGTAGTAATCACTCGTGCGGTGCGCGTTTACACTCGCGAGTTCGTTTTCGTAATCACTGCTTGACTGTCTGCTCACTTCGTCTGTGACGACGCACACTACTCACTCAGCTGGCGTTGACGAAAGACAGCTTAGAAGACGAAGAAGAAGAAGAAACGAATTCATCAACCTGCCTGCACCACTCTTAGGGTAGGACACACACGCAGCTCATCGGCGTACACAAGCACACTCACACCAGTCGGCGACGAATAGCAACCAAAAAGCAGCGAGAAATGCTAGTAGTCCAGCTTGCGCGACTATTGGTAATCGTCGCCAAAACAACCACGATTGTTCGCCGCGTCTCTCTTTTTTTGGTGGTTCGGGATCAACAACGATTTGTAATCGCCACCAGCCGCCGCATCAGCATCAGCAGCAGCAACAACAATAACACTGCCACCTCTCGACACCAACGATGGACGACTGACTGGAAGAGACCGATCTCCACAATTTGCTTCCTCCTGCTTCTCCCTCCCTCTCTCTCTCTCTCGCGCGCTCTCTCCCTTGTTACTGCAATATTACAAGCACAACACCGGCTGTGCTGTGAGATAGATATGCTGCTGCTCGTTGGTTGGTGGGCTACGGTGCACTACGGTCTTCCGTTGTTGCCGAATCACCACGACGTCGTTCTTGTCCTCACGGATTGGTACTCGGCTGCACGAAGAAGAATACCACCACAACGAATGAGCGGCGACTGGCGGACTGACTCACACTTAATTGTAGCAGTAGTCGAAACTTGGTTAGCAGAAACTGGTTAAATTAATCTGCTGCAAGCTCTGCTGCTGCTGCTACCGTTGACCGCAAGTGAGTTCGCCGCTGTGGTTCGCCTTTCCTTCTCTCGCTCTCTCTCTCTCTCACACAGTCTCTATCGCTCTCGATCTCGGCTACTCGGTGCAAATGACGACGACGACAACGTCTAACGCGTTGTAGCAGATGATGATGATGTTGTTGTTGTTGTCGTGGTCAATAGAGATCGACGTTGATGTCGGCGGCGGCGTCGTTGTTCGTCTTCTGTTGTTGTCGTCGGCGTCGTCGTAGTCACAGTCACAAGACAAACGTCAGCCACCCACAACACTCTCTGCCTTCCGTCTGTCCTTCCTTACTTACTCATTCAGTCAGCAGCAGCAGCAGTAGCAACAACAGCTACTCAGGTACACCGACCGACCGACAGACAAAGCAGACAGACCCACCGACTTACTACAGACAGACAAAGCAGACAGACTAACCGGACCGACAGCCAGACAGACAGATAAACAGTCACCCACTCACTCACAACTGTAGTCGTAGTAGTCGTAGAAGGAGTTCGTAGGACGTCCCCGTGCGTCGTCGTTGTACAACCTACCCTCCACCACTGCCTCCGCTGCCACAGTATTGTGCCTCCGCTGCTGAATCAAACACAGACAGACAGACAGCCAGACGACAGACGACAAAACAAGCTGCTCACACGCCCGCTCGTGCACGAACCGCGCTCTACAGAAACTGTTTGTTGTTGTTGTTACTGCTGCTGCTGCTGCAACGAGCGAGCGAGCGAAACCAGAATAGGCCTTCCTTTTTCCTCTTATTCCTCCTCCTCCTCCTCCTACCCCTCGTCGTCGTCCTTCTTTCTTTTTCTTTGCTTGCTCCTTTGTTTTGTTTCTTTCGTTCTTTCTGTTTAATCGCCACCACTACCACCAAGAACAACAACAACGTCTGAGAACGTGAAGCTGCTCCTACTGCCGCTGCTGCGTCCTGTCGTGTCGTGTTGCCTACAGTGTCGACTGCTACGACGAGCTGACCGAATCGATCGTCTATCTATCTATCTGTCTGTCTCTAGTCCGTCTGTGTGTCTGGCTGTCTGTCTGTCTGTTTATCTCCACAGACTCCGTCAGCCTCTGCTCTTCACTCACTCGTGTACAGCGAGCGTACCTCCTCCAACTGTAGCGAGGACGATGACGGCACCACCAGCCACTACTTAAAGTGATCGCTATTGTTGTTGTTGTTGTTGTTGGTGTTGTCGGCGGCGGCGGTCATTTCTAGCGGTTGTTGTTGTTGTTGCTGCTTCTGCTGATGCTCCCGATGATGTTGATGATCATTCATTCTGCTGCTGCTGTCGCTGTTGTGGATACTGATAATGATGGAGCCCGCTAAACAGCGAAATCAATTTACTTCACGCAGGCTGGCTGATCCTTGCTCAACAGCTAAAATCCCTACTAACCTCAGTCCGTTTTAATAGAAACCAAAAGATATATAGATAGGTTTGAATGGCTGTCATCCCGCGCCCTGCCGCCTGCATTTCTCTAGTTGCGCAGCGAAAGCGCCGCACCCAACAACGATGAAATGCACGAGCATCAATAGAAGAAAAACAATGCTACGCCGGCGACGGCCATGGTGGTGACGATGGCTGCCGTAGCAATCGACGAGCTGCTTCTTTCTCGCTCGCTCTAGCTTCACTCCAGCTGAATCAACCGCAACGACGACGACGAAGACGAAGACGACAGCAACAGCACAAGCGCCAGTCCAAGTAACTATTCTAAGCTCGCCCGACCTACGCATTCACTGGCCGCTTTAAACAGTGGTCGGTGGTGGCGGCGAGGGAGAGGGGCGACAACAATAACAACAACAATGATGATGATGATCCTCATCATCGCAATGACCCTCTCCCACCGACCGACCGCCCGCCCGCCCATCCGACGATTCATCCATTTACCCGTTTGGCCGTTAGTTGTTCATGCCGCTGCCGCTGCCGCCGTTGTCGTCTGCTTGCCCCGTCTGTCTGTCTGTCTGCCTGCCTGTACGTCCATTCAGCCGCTGGCCGCCGCCACCACTGCTCCTCGCTCGCACTCCCTTAGCTGCTCCTGCGCTTGGGCTACAACGGCCGCTACTGCCGCGGCTGCTGCTGCTGGGCTAGAGACTAGGGACTATAGAGTAGTAGTAGTAGTAGTAGTTGTAGGGTGGCCTACTACCGAGTTATCGTCGATCAATACTGTTAGAAAGATGGCGCTAGTCATGCGCGCGCAGCAAATTGCCGACTGGATGAACGCATGTTTCAGGCCAGTTGACGGTTCGACGGCGAGCAACGCGAGTGGGTGGGCGGGCGGGCGGCGACCGGTCCAGCTATCGTGACGGTCTCTTCTCGAAGCTTCCCACGTCGAGCTCCGAAGAGGACGCGCTCCTTTCAAAAGAGCCATCTGCGCGCTAAAAGGCCGACTCAGTAGCGTTTGACAATAAATAACAACTTATTTTTGTTATTGAACAATTTAGAAACAGATTTATTTCTATAATCTTTCCTTAGAGCTCTGTAAACGTCCCCTCCTAAGGGACATAATCACCGCACAGAGATGCTTCATCGCTGTTTCCCGATTAGGAAGTAAATTTAACCAGGTTAAACCCAGCCCCCCTCTCCTTTGACTAAATAAAGGCGCTTTTGATTTGAATCAAATAATTCGGCGCTTTTCACTAAACTAAAGTTAGTACGCTTTGAGCTTCCCACAGTCAGGTGTATTCAGCTACGTCACATATATCGATGAAGGTATACGAATTCCAAGATAAATATCGTTATATAAACACATTGAAAAACGATTCGCAAAACTTTGGCCATTTGTCAACACTTATCAATGCTGCAGTTTGTTCTATTATCTTAATGCATTTCTGCTGAGACAACTTTGAATTTATTAAAGTTTGTAATCCTTTTCTGACATATTTGCTCATTTCCTGAAAAATAGTATAGACAACTCTTGATGTAAATAATTAAACAACACGTGCTCAACAAACAAGAACAAGTCAAAAGAAACAAACCACACAAACTTTAAAAGGGAACAACGTGAATAACCATCGGCACGTTATGCGTGTTGTCTTTAACTGCGTATTTTTCTCTGAGTTTGTCTCTGAGCGGAGATATTGTGTCGGAATGAACGATGTTTACTTGCTCTGTAGTGCATTCTATACCTGAACAATAGCCGGCGCGAGAGAGTTATAGGATGATTCATGTGTTCTCATGGACCCCCCTTATAGGGCGTCTGATGTGTCACTTGAAGTGCCGTACCCAGAGGTGTTTGGCACGAGGCGTGCAAAGTCATTCGCAATTCTGAGGGCTTTCTCCGTTGCTCGGAGCAAGTTGCAGGTAGCTGCCTTGAAGGCCCTAAAGTACCTTGCCGTGTTGACGATATTGATATCTTCGTTGTTGAGGTGCAGGCAAAGAGCGGGGCAGTTCCCTCTGGCCCACCTGAAGAATCACCTCACTCTTGGCGGGAGCGAAGGCAAACCCTACTTTCCGCACCAGTGCGCGGCGTTGGCAATTGCTGCGTTCGCGCGTCTTTTTAGCAGCTCCGGTGCCCGGAGTGGAAAGTGAAGTGCCTTTTACGGAATTCATATTGGGAGTTCCCTCCGCATAGTTTCAGATGCGTGCTTCTACGATGGACTCGAAGCTTTTAGCCCGGGATCCCAGCAGGCAGATCGGGCGGTAGAAGGTCCCTTCGGGATAACAACGAGATCTGCGGTCTTTCATTCGGTGAGGAATGAGACCAGGCGAAACATCCCCGTCGCCACAGCGGCCACAGTTTCCGGATATTCGTTCATCAGTAGCTTGGCTACAGAAAAGGGGATACCGTCTGGGCCCGGTGCCTTTCCCGGATTAAAGCGTTCCGATGCTTTGCAGTGTTATCGCCAGAGGTTGCTCTTCTGCAACCCTTGGGGCCCCCAGATAGGAGGCGCGATCAGGATGAGGGTGCTGTGGAAACAGCGCTGAAGCCGCTTTTTGGTGCCCTGTTCTCTTAAGAGCCGGGCATCCCCGTACTATCAAGTGGTATGGGAAGTATTGTATATGGGTGGTATGGGATGTATATAGGCGGCCCCAGAAATCGCCATGGAGCTCTTCGAAAAAGGCCCTTCAGGAGCGCTTCCTGCATCTGACGATTTCCCTACGAAGGAAGGCTCGCAGCCTTTTGTACTGTGCGTTGTGGTGCAGAGCTGCCACCCCCCGCGGGCGCAGACCGCAGGGCCCTGGTGGAAAGCCGTCACGCCCGGTCGCAGTTCCTACTAAAGCGGTCAATCTCGGCCGTCCACCAATGTTCAGGTGTGACTCGGCGGTGGCGTCTTTGGTGAACATAGCGTAGAGAGTGCTCTTCACGTTGCCTTCAGAAGCTTCTGCAGGCCCGCCGCAGTCTTGCCGGCCTTTTGATACGATAGCGACCCCCGAAGCATGTCGGCTCCTTGGTGTCTGATGGGCGGACGCAGCGGGGAATCTGGCGGTGCTAGTTGGGGGTACTCATGTCGAACTGGATGAAATAGTGACCGCTCAGAGATTCTTTGTCTTCAAGTACTGTCCAGATTAAGTTCTGGTTGGCACTGGCACCTCCGGCTGGTCTCGGCGGGGATTCAATGTGTTAGTGGCAGCGTTAAAAGCTCCGGTTAGGACCAAAAACCTTTTCGTGGCTACTTATTAAAGCGTATTTTACTAGAAGTGATGTGAACAATGTTGTAAGGCGTAATATTGGTTGCAGCGTCTCCAAAGCCAATGTAATGCTATTTCAAATGCATCGTATTGGCGACTTTTCCTCGGTTCGAGATCCCTAGAAAGCGAACGCGCAGTTGGCGTCCTTTCGAGAGCCTCCGGCCCACCTCTAGCTTTTTGCTATTCAGGCCATACCTTTGACCTAAGGTTATCGCCGCGCTACAATGAGCAAACCTGTGCGACTGGCATTCCTATCTGTGTATCTAGACGCATCCAAGAGCGATGCGCAATTCTTTAATGCTTATCGTCACTCCAGGTTGCGCTGGGAGAATAGATTAAGTCAACGACTTGTTATCTGCTGTACCACGCTGTTTACCACTCCGGCAACAAAAATATATTTGAGTAAGCCCGGACAGTCAACTGCATGGGATGTAACGCATTGCTGCAAGCAATATCGACAGATGCACGCACTATAACGGCCTATATTTTAAGTACGATGTACCTTCATGACCATACATGGTGACTATCGCAAGCGACGCCATCCTAAAGGTGACCTAACTTGAAAATATCCAATTTTTTCTTTAGCCTATATTATTTTTCCTTCCCGTGCCATGTATTGAGGTTGATTGGCTTAGCAGCCGACAGTAAGTATATGTAGCGGTTTCGCGCCCTAATTGAAAAGCACAAGCTTCATATAAAGTGTGACACACTGTTCCAGCTAATTAATATTCGCCGTAGTCAAATGATGGATTTGATATCCAGACACATGGCACATAATGAGTAGATGTCAAGAACTTCTTCTTGCTGCAGCCCTGTAATTATATGTAAATATATATATATATATATATATATATATATATATATATACAGGTAGTTCAACAAGTTCTTAAAATGAAAAACCAAAAATTTTCCAATTCTTGTTTTTAATTTTTTCTTATTCGATATACTCCGATAAGCTCAATACACTTTTCCCACCGAGATTTCAGAGCATTTATACCTCTTGAGTAGAATTCCGCGTCTTTAGACTGAAAATAGGCATTGACAGCAGCCTTAACCTTTTAATTGCTGGAAAAACTGCTTTCCACCGAGACTATTCTTCAAATGTCCGAAGAGGAAATAATCAGAGGGGGCCAGGTCTGGAGAATAGGAAGGTTGTTCAATAAGTTCGAACCTCAGTTAGGCAAGTTTTGCCGATGCTAACCGCGATCTGTGTGCAGGAACATTGTAATGGTGAAACAGGACAACCTTCTTCTGCAAAGCGGGCCGTTTCACGATGAGTTCTTGCTCCAGGCAGTCCAACAGTCTTGCATAATATTCTCCCGTAATAGTTTTACCACTCTCAAAGTAGTCGACCAGAATTATTCAACGTTGGTCCCAAAAAACCGTAGCCATCATCTTTCCGGCAGATGCCATTGTCCGCACCCTCTTCGAAGGTCCTTTACCAGGTGCACACCATTGGCGAGATGTTTCTTGGGTCTCCGGAGTGTTGTGATGGACCCAGCTTTCACCGACGGATTTTTCGATATCTTGGCCAAATTTCGCTGTGAAGCGGAAACACGCGCGTCTTTTTGGCCTTGGTAGAGCAAATGCGGCACCCATTTTGCTCTGAGCTTTTTCATCTTGAAGTTATCGTGCAGGATGAAATGCACACTACCCAAACTGATCCCCAAGGCCTCCGCTATCTCCCTAATGTTCACTCGCTTATCTGCGGCAACGATTTTCCGCACTTTTTCCACGTTTCCCTCATTAGTTGCCGTTTTTGGGCGTCCTGAACGTAGTTCATCATCGGCGCTCCTGTGACCTCATTTTAACTCACTAATCCAGTTGGAAACAGTGGCAAAACATGGCGCAGAGTCACCGTACACCTCGTCTAACTCAGTTTTCACTTGGGTCGCATTACAACCTTTGAAATAAAAATGCTTGATAACCACTCGAAACTCTTTTTTCACCATTTTTCAAAATAAACGCCGATGCGTTGCACGGGAAAAGCGATCAAACGAAATTGCAACGACCAGTCACCATAATATTTTGACTGCTAGCAGTCGAAAAGTTGCCGTTTCCAATCGCGGTGAAAGCGCGCCAAAATTCGAATTCGGAAAAGCTCATTTTAAGAACCTGTTGAACTACCTATATATATATATATATATAGGGTCATTCATATCGTTATGTACTCATTTTGAGGTTTGGTAGAACTCGGCAAGAAAATAATTTTTCCCAATGGAAGGAGGGGGCGGAAACGTCTTGTTGACGCTTCACTAGCTTGCGTAGCGAAAAGCGAACAACCAGATTGAGGAAAGTCATAAAAAGTCGATATGTTACGTAAACGCTTTTTCGTGAAAAATCGTAATTTTTTTACGCAATAGTAAATTTAATGCCCACCATTTTCGTACGCATCTGATGCAATAGGAGCAATATCTAGGAGAAAAAAGGCAAAACAACTGCTTTTATAAACTTCACTCTCTCTCCTTAACAAGACGTTTCCGTCTCTTCCTTCCATTGGGAAAAGTTATTTTTTGCCGAGTTCTACCAAACCTCGAATTAAGTACATAACGTATATATATATATATATATATATATATATATATATATATATATATATATATATATATATATAAATCAAATGGCTTGTTCTAGAGGCTAGGTTACTTTTGGGAATCAGGGCTACCTCCGCCCTCTTCCAGTCTCTAGGCATTTTCGGGCGGAGGTAGTCCTGATTCCCAAAAGTAACAGAGGGTACATACCCATATGTCTCCTGATCACCCTAGCAAAAAGGTATGAGGCAATTATATAAGACAGACTTAGGGCGTTTCCGGAACAGTGGTGGTCTCCTATCGGCCAATCAATACGGATTTCGCAAGAACAGATCAGTTCTCACAGCAATACAACGAATTACAGCCAAAGATGACTCGCTTCACGGTTTGCCTATATACAAACGGAAGCTCCTTGTGGCAGTCCTTCTAGATTTCAGGAATGCGTTTAAAAGCCTCCGTGGCAAGGGATTATAGACACCCTGGTGAGAAAAGCGGTTCCTCCCTTTCTCGTAAGGACTGCCTCGGGATTCATGGAGGACAGAAGAGTTCTTAACGGCGCTGTGGAGATGGACATGGCGGCAGGAGTTCCACAAGGGTTAATCCTGAGCCCCCTGCTCTAAAATACTTTTCGGACTGACCACTAGCTAAGATTTAGCGACTACGGGACTGCTTTTCGCATTATTTCATAGACGGACCCCATAAATACAAATGTGCAAGGGTGGGGCTCAAACCCGCGCACCTATGTGTCTCCTCCGCTTGCGAGGCTCAGGCGAACGCACCATGTTACCCCACATGCTCTGGAACATAACATATGACGACGTCCTGAGACAGCAAGATCTCCCACAGGGAGTGGAGATTATTGCGTACGCGGGTGACTTGGCCATAATTACTCAAGCAAAGATAGAGGAATAACTAGAATTAAAGACAAACACGGCTCTCTGGGCGACAAAGAGCGAGGTCATCCTCTTGACAGGGAAGAAACGAGTGAACAGCATGCAACTCACGCTGGCGGGCCAGGAGATCAAGTAAGTAACAGAAGCCAGATACCTAAGCCAGACAGACGACATCAACAGATGACGTGGCTGCAATCAAACGGGTTCGTAGGTATTGGGACTAGCCCCCTCGTCGGACCAGTGGGGAAACCCGTGAGTGACCTCGGCTAAATGATCCGTTAGGCGCTCGTCACTTCTCCTCCTAATGGCCCATAGTACTGTTAGATGGATATCTGGGCCATTAGAAAGTGAAGCTTAAGGGGGAAGTTTGTGGAGTGGGTAGGGGTCTTGCCGGACCAATATCTAACCGCCAGGGTCGAATTCCACAATGCTCAAAAGGGGGAACACTTCGCACTCGTAGCAGCAGTGCATAAAAACGTTCACCCTTCGAAAAAGAATATAAGGTAATCCCTGCGTGCAGGACGGTTAGCGCAGCGGCGGCTCTCATTCTTGCCCGAACGATCTCGTGGGATCTGAAGGCAGCCAGGGCCGCCGCTTATGGGATAACCCCGACCCCAAAAAAGGCGAGAAACGTTAGCGCACAATCGACCTCTGGCAGGAAGAGTGGGACGGCCTAAAACAGGATGCTCCAGGCGCCAGCCCCCGCACCCTGATCCCAAACAGCAGAGACTGGCTCAATCGACCTAGGGGAGAACTAACACCACCCAGATCCTTACAAGACTCCCAGTTTCACCTGTTTAGGAGCAGGAAGGCCCCACGTGTGTCCAGTGCGGCGACGGACTCGATGATAACAGCTTTTAATCTACGGAACATCATCAAGAAAATGACGGAATCTACAAGCGTTACTAGCTTTTTCGAGTATACTACAGAAGAAGCCAAGGGCCGCCTTTTTATTCACTTGCGTCTCTCTCGCTTGCTCCGGGGGAACACACCAGCCGAATGTTGTAGGCTCGCCCTACTGACGATTTGATCGTATGCGCAAACAAATCCCAGTCAGACTAAAAAACGGGATCATGACAAGTTTTTAGTGGGTTTGAATTTTTTTGGGCCCGCGCTTGCAGGGAGCTTCCCTGCAACGATATCCGTGCGCGCAACCGCATCTTCCAGTTAATCCTCCAAAAATAATATGTATGTATATTTATTTATTTATAATTTGAATATAGAAGAGATATTGATCAGAAGTGTGCTTAGCGATTGATATCATACACTTTTCCAGAAATTAGAAACTATACAATATTCTGAGCGAATGCTGCGTTTAGGCAACGTGGAACGTTAAATCGTCAGTTTTCTCGCGTAACCTTTCCGGACCGTCAAGCTACATGTATGCGGCTCTAGAGTAATCATACGGGCGTGATATGAAGTTACATATCCGTTGGGCTGCATTTTCCTAGTCCGTTCTCTTTATTAAATAGCAATCAAAATACGATTATGTAATGTATACCGAGACGACACATACACTTATCTTACGATTTGGAGACGATCCTCTTAAGATTTGTGGAATCTAGTTTAGGCGATATTTCGTTCATTGCTGCTAGACCTCTCGTGTTGTAGTTGCTCTCCTACTGAGTCTACATCACCGCTTCACTCAGCGTAACAAACGTCGTTACAATTGGTGGCGATACGGTTTGATTGCATCGTTACATTTGGTGGAGATGCTTCGGCTCCTGAGGACGAGAGGACGGCGACTTAACCGAGGGGCCAGCGGGCAATGGGCGACGGCGACGACGACGACACAGAGCACGGACCGCAACGGACAACAACCGACCACCACCGACGACCACGAGATCGCCACAGAACCGACCACGGCCACCAACCCGTAATCAAACGAATGTCGCCAAATGCAAGCTATGAACTATAAAGACACACATTGCAGTGTCTTAGAAATGCGGATGGGTTGGACTTAAATTGGCACATATATTCTACAAAAATGTCTTTTAAGCTTGGACCATATTGCATACATATACAATACGAGTGTGATTGTGCAGTTTTCGTATATTCAGATTTTGTTTTTAAATTAGGGCTTACATGTTAGCTAGTTTCATTTAATATCAAGTTAGTAACAGCAGCGTAACGTGGACGCACAGTTGCTTAATCGATTTAAGTGATCTATCAACATTCGAAATCGTAAAGCAAGTAAAGTGAAGTCAAGTCGATTATGTGTTTTGCCAGGTATTGTATAATCTTGTTTTGGGCGGAAAATAGTGATAAGCTTGTCCTATAGGCTGTATACGGTACAACTTGAAGCTCGGTTCTGCGGTGTTACCAGTTTTGTTGTTGCTAGTCTGAAGTTCAATATATGCATAATTATTGGTTAGCATATTGTAAATGGTTATTGACCAAATAGCAGGTATTATATTTTGTTACATCAGACGGTTTACAGAAACCGGATTGGAGCATTCAAGTAAATGATATGCTGTGCACTAATCAGTCAGCTTCATGGTGGCCAGGTCAAACACAAATTTTATGGTGAAATCCATGTATAGCGAATCGAAGGGTCAGATGACGATTTGCCATATTGGGATTCTTCCACGTGTCCGAGGTGAGGACAGGCGTCATAAAGAAGGCTGGATCGACATCAGCTAGTTTCGCCTCCCAATTCTGGATGTGCTGCCTAAATGCCTCAGTGTGAGGCAGGTTGAAGCTTCGCTGCAAAGTCTCTGTGAAGAGAGGTGTTCCAGCCGCCAGGTAGACAAGTCGGTTGCGTCTTGTTCTATGGACACCCAGGGTACGCTTGAGGAATGCAGCTTATATGCATAATTATAATTCAGTCAAGAAAATTGGGAAATTCAATGTATGACTTTTCTGGTAGGGTTAGGTGAGTCAGACGTAGCAGATCCGGCGTCCATCTATATAGACGCTTTAGAGATATATATTTGTTTTTTTGTTTGTTTTGTGAAGCCCTTAATATATGCACTTATAATAAGGGTTTCACCAAAAACGAAAGCATTTTTTCAACGGCCTGAAGCGTCCACCACAAAAACCTACACTTAACGCTCTGGCTATTATATTTTTTACGCTCGTAATATGCTAAGATGCCTGTGGCACAATAGCGCATAAATGCACCCGTCGTCATCGCGTTCTTGCTACTGGACTTGAATGGGCTCTCTTATATGGAAGGAATTTAGCAGTAGCACAATGGCAATAACCACATCTAACAGAAACAACTAGCAAGTCCGGGGCTTGAACTTTCTATAGCCGGTTTGTTTATCATGGTTGCCTTGGAAACGCCCCGTTTCGAACAGCGTGTAAGCCGCTCAAGCTACCGCCGCTGCAAGGTGTGTTTTAAGTACCTGGGCGTGATCCTGGACAGGGAGGACTCTCACAGAAACACTTGTAAAGAATTATGTGCGCTATACAGCAGAAAAGGCTGTCAAGGCCTCAGCAGTGCTGCGATAAATGCTCCTGCCGACTAGAGAAGCAACCGACTACCAGGGC
The DNA here is from genome assembly GCA_003439945.1 of Dermanyssus gallinae. NCBI lineage: Eukaryota > Metazoa > Arthropoda > Arachnida > Mesostigmata > Dermanyssidae > Dermanyssus > Dermanyssus gallinae. Next base: position 40,672 of record QVRM01003983.1, read on the forward strand.
TACAACACTTCGCCTTCTCAACAAGACTTCAAGACCTATGACATGACACACAAAACCTTCCTAGACAGGCTCACTGGGACCTAAGAGTAAACGAACTACCCTCAAACGGCCCCTCCATTAACCTCCATACGAAGGGACTAATAATCAGCAGGACAGATACCCTCTAAACAAATGGAGCCAGCAATAGGAAGTAACTCAGCTGGGCCACCTACCTACTCACGCAACTTCTAACAGGCCACGGTGACAGCTAACTCATTGGATAGATGCATCTAGACGATATCGTGCCACAGACAACTTAGCCCATTACGAGCGTCTAAAATGTGGTTGTCAGAGCGTTAAAAAACCTTGATCGTACTAACTACCCTTAAATCGTATATGCAACTCAGGGAAGACTGACGGTATAAGGCACGGCTACTTACGCTATGACCTTTTCGATACTGAGAGACGGCTACTCGGAATCTTGGCATCCAAGACTGGGATGTCTCCTGAAGTGCCATGGGTTCTGGTTTATGCTAAGAAAATTCGCAGATTTTAACTCGGGGCCAATTTTACCAGTTCATCTATAGTAAACTTATATAAAATTATTCATATATACGCACTATTTTGGGCGATACATTGTAGATGAACACCTTTTATTGTGCATTGTTATGGATCACGCACACGTTAATATTTTATTGGTTTTATCGGCATGATAAATTCTTTTAATTTTTTTCTGCAAGGGAAATCTGATTCAACAACTAGACCCTCGTCGGGCGCATTTTCGTATATCGTAATATATACTACAGTCTCAAATTTCTCTAAGCGAATCTCTGTCTAGCCAGCGGATTTTAGCAATTCTCCAACGCGAAATGGGGTACCTAAGTCTCACGTATTTTCTTTCCCTCCAAGAATTCTACGCCATAACGTCAACAAAATGCATCGTTGGCGCTGTAAATCGAACACAGTCGATAGAAAAGTTGCTATCTGAACAGTCAACATTACTAAGTTAAGGCGGCTAAAACTGTAAAGAATGCGTTCTTTAAACCCCTTTCGGGGCTAGTTTCTAAGACTCGCTGGCATTTCAGTCTCCGAGTGGCATTTCAGTCTCCAATTTTTCCAAAAGTATTTTATTCACTTAAAGTCCTAGTGTCATGGTAGTGCCTGAAACCATTATAGTTGGAACCCCATATAGGTCCGCTGACAATAAATATTTGGCGTGTCTTTGCGACCAGCATTTTGCCATCCAGGCTTACGGACGCGATAGTGGTTCCCTTAATTAATATGAAAAGTGAACGAAGTTCAGAATCTAATTATAGGCCGACTGTTGATCACATCTTCAAGGCTTTTAAAAAGGCACGGTACTTTCTCTGGGATGGAGGATATGACATGATAATCCGCAGAGTAGAGCATTTTTTACAAGGAGACGTAGGCATTCATTTCGTCTCTCATGGCCTTATGCCCCTTGACAGAATATACACCCTACGAGTTGCTACGCTAGCTTTTAGGACTTCCCGTACCTGCAGCAATTACGTTTTGGCATGTCTCTATCACGTGACCCTAGACCCGCGTCGTTGTAGTCCTGCGTGTCGTATGCCAGCAATCTAGTAAGCTATTCCAACAAATATTCGATACCTCGCTACTCTGCAGCACTTTGTATGCGACAAAGATAAAACCGCCTCTGAATTCGTTGTGCAGGAGTGACTTTTAGGCCAATGTTTAGTCCAAACATGAATATATGTACCGACACATGCACCGCTGCGATGAATTGGAAGTGACATGCAAATAATTGATTGTTCAGAGACGCATCCTACCTATAAGTTTACTTGTGCAATTGGGTTTTGATAAAAGGGCACTCGCATTGTGCTCGATGACTTAGCACACTGCCTTGAGTAATTTTTGTATTTTTAGATGCTATTTAATTATTTTGAATAAGAACTAAAGTGTTGTGAAATGCAGTTTTGCGTAAACCACGTTTATAAGTTTAGATATATATATATATATATATATATATATATATATATATATATATATGATTGATTGATTTACTGTTCGCTTGGCATGTATACCTAAATACACATGTCACCCTTTTATATCAGGCGCGCTTAGAGCGGCAGCATATATATTACCTACGCATCCATATAATCCATGTATACTTCAATACCTACTGAGTATTTGCTTTCCATTGTGCCAATCTCTTCTTTGTAATATCGACCAGGTTATTTTTTACATTTGGTCCTGGAGCTAGGGCCTCCGACAGCTCTATATCTCTGCTCCCTCCATATACAGGGTCATTCATATTGTTGTGCACACATTTCGAGGTTTGATAGAACTCGGCAAGAAAATAAGTTTTCCCTATGGTGGGAAGACGTGGAAACGTCTTGTTTAGCAGAGAGAGTGAAGTTTATAAAAGTAGTTTTTCTGCCTTTTTTTTCTTACATAGTTGTGCGAAATCTCTGTTTGCGGGAGAACCAGTCAACGCATGAAGGAACCGATTACGCCGGCGTGTTCGGAGGAAAATTCTGCACAACAGAAGGAAGAACAAGGAAGACACTTCACTAGCTTGCGTACCAAAAAGCTAATACCCAGATTAGGGAAAGTCATGAAAAGTCGATATTTTACGTTAACGCCTTTTCATGAAAAATCGTAAAATGTTTCCATTGCGACCAAAAATGTACGTCCGAAAGACCACTCTCACGCAATAGCAAATTTAATGCCCATCATTTTCGTATCAAGGTGATGGTGCTGCGTTACGTAGTTGTCAAGTCACTAAGCTTTTTCGGTAGCCATAGTTGTTATGTTTTACGTGCAAGTTTTCACGTTCAGAACCGTAAAAAATTGCCAAGACGTTTCCGCCCCCTCCTTCCACTAGGAAAAAACCTCAAAATATGTACCTAACTTTCTCATACGCCCTATGGAAATATGCATGCCTTCGCTTTCGATATGGCTATCGAAAAAGCTTAGTGACTTGACAACTACGTAACGCAGCACCATCAGCTACGCAAGCTAGTCAAGTGTCTTCCGTTGTGCAGAATTTTCCTCCGAACACGCCGGTGTAATCGGTTCCTTCATGCGTTGACTGGTTCTCCCGCAAACAGAGATTTTGCACAAATATGTAGGAAAAAAAAAGCAAAAAAACTAGTTTTATAAACTTCACTCTCTCTCCTAAACAAGACGTTTCCACGTCTTCCCTCCATAGGGAAAACTTATTTTCTTGCCGAGTTCTATCAAACCTCGAAATGCGTGCACAACAATATGAATGACCCTGTATATGTATATATATATATATATATATATATATATATATATATATATATATATATATATATAAACGACACATGATGATCATGATGAGTGAAGGTTGGGTAGTATATGTGAGTTCCATTGCCACGCAGATCTCTTTTAGTGTACGATATACAATTATGTACTTGGCTTTAAAAATCTCTAGTGAAAGCCCGACCGTGCGGATTGCTATTTGTGAAGCCTGTGACACAGAATGAAGTAAGATCGAAAGCGGCGGCGTAACACGTGAGGTGACTTTGGATAAGCAAAGTCACGATACTATATCATAGTAATATGATTCTTGGCCGAGAAAAAGCTGAAATGCTCTTGAATATTAATTAAAACCTTACGTTATAGGCGAATTTAATGTGAGGTAACGAACACTGAGATATGGCTTTAGGGTGCACACATTTAATGGTGCATGTGATTGACCAGGTTATGTTTAAGCCGTTCGTTTAATACAAGATATGGGGCTACTCTAACGTTTTCATAGATATGATTAATCATAGATATCATCTTGCAGGGAATCGTGAGGGCTAAGTATATGTATGAAGACAGCCAAAATGTCATTACTTCATGGTCGCCGGCTTTCTATTGTCTTCCTGATATTCTTCCATTCGTCTAGCATATAAACAGCACATAGTTAGCACGCACATGTGCTAACATATAAACACGTAGCGAATAAATTCATTCGCGCACGTGACAACGGAGCTTCAATATATCCTTCTGTGCGTTACAAAAAACCGACAATAAAATTGGTTCTTTGAACCTGTAAAATGTAAGTCTCCGTGCGTAAAATGTTTACTCCCTGTTTTGAGAACAGATGAGCGCCTAGCTCAGTGCACAAGTACATATTTTTCAGCATGACATTATCTTGAAGGAAGCGCCATGTTGTTCACCGTACTTCTTCCGGCAAGCGTGTAACGCAATTCCTTACATACAAAGAAAAATAGGCTTCAAAAGGGTATGTGTCGCGCCAAAATCAACTGCGCGAATCCTTGCGTTAGAGCTTCTAAATATGTGTACGGGTGAAAAAAACAAATAAATACACACATGTTATACTATTTATGTATTTTATATATACCATTACATACGTCATGGATAGCTTTAAATATTTTATACATGTATTCTTTTGCATTTCATATATATATATATATATATATATATATATATATATATATATATATATATATATAAATATATTTATATATATAATTTTTTTCGCAATTGTTGTTTAATTTAGCCATAACATATGTTTGCGCACTTGTAGATACATGCATACGTACACACGTATTGTACCTGTCAGGGGTAGGGCGTTGTGTTTACACACATGCAAAAGTCCAAGGTTAGGTTAAAAACCGTTTAGCTGAAGCTTCTAGTCCAGCATTGTAGAAGGTAGTCAGTCAGTCTAAAATTGACGGTGCTCTAACGTGAGAGAGATGTGGTGCTGCTGGTGGTGGTGGTAGCAGCGTGCTTAAGCGTGCTAGCATTGACAATCGGATTTAACTCGTCGGTGTGACCAGCGGTTCGGTTTGATGACGAGCGCGTTCATCTCTGCTCTGATGCAGTTATTGTAAGAGCATCATAGCACAACATAAAGACTCCCGAGTCGACTGCAGAGTACGGCTGCTGCGCCAAATGGCCGGCCGGGCCGGGCTGGGCTTCGACGAGAACCGAGCGAGCGAGCGCAGCAGCAGCAGCAGCATTTGAATGTGCCCGCCGCCAGGAGGGCGGTGTCGCTCGCGGCCTGCCGAGCGGCGATGCGTTCATTCGCTCCTCGCCACCCAAGAGCTGCTAGCGCTGCTGCCATTTTGTAAAGTGAGGCGATTTTTTGGCGATTTTCGGTGTTTTTGAGCATTGTTCGCGGGTGCTGAGTGGCCGACATGGACAAGGAACAGCTCGTGCAGCAGGCGAAGATCGCCGAGCAGGCCGAAAGGTAGGTGGATCGTCGATTCGACCCGATCGCCAGGCGCCTCAGGCGCCTGGCGTTGGAGCTGGGGCCGGTCGAGGCGTGCGTTTTGCTCTCCTGTCATTGCGGCGGCGCCGCCGCTGCCGCTGCTGCCGGTGTGTCTTCGCCGTGATCTCGTTTCGTTGTTGACTCGTTCGCTCGTGGCTGGCTGGCTGACTGGCTGGCTTCGTTGACCAGTGGCCAATTTGCCCAGCTTCGCCGTCGTCGTCGTCGCTGTTGCTCGCGGCCACCAAGCTAGTTCAACCACCACCACCACCTACAACCACCAACCACTATGGCAGTTACAACCATCGCCGGCATTGCTCCTGCCAGCAACAACAACAGCCCCAGCCACAACAGCAGCAGCAGCAGCGGCACCTCCACCTTCATCTTCATCACCACCACCACCACCATCATTACCAGCCATTCGACCATTGTTGCTGAGAACCCGAGAAGATTGAGGTGGTCCTGATCCGGGGACAATCGGTCATCAAAAACGGCTGTGGGGGCTATGATCGTGGGGGTGGTGGTGCCGCCGTCGCCGCTGCTGCCACCGGTGACGGCGACTCCCGCAACAACAACAGCAACAACAAACAACAATTTCAGTAGCAATGTAGACAATTCCCGACCCGCTCCCTCCCTCCCCCCAAAACACGGCTTGTGCCGCTGAGCCTGTTGCTGTTACGCACTCGGGACCATTGGAACTGTTCATACGACTGTTAGCAAACACCTCTACTAATTCGACTACTACTACTACTACTATAATTACTACTACAATTTACTACTACTACTACTACAACAATGATTGCTTATCGATAATGAAGAGCTGCATGTGAGGCTGCAGGGAGGAGGCGTTGGTCGGTCGGTCGTGCATGCATGCATGCATGCATACATACATGACGCGCTGCAGCCGCTGCTGCTGTTGCTCACATTGCCGTCGTCGTCGTCGTCGTTGTTGTTGTTGTTGTTGTTGTGGTTGTTGTTGGGGAGGTGTCGGTGTCAACCGGGCTCATCTTTCAACCAACCAATTAATCAATCAGCCAGCCAGCAGAATGTGTCTGTCTGGTTTCAAGCAATCAAGCTGGTTAAGGTCGATTAGTCAGTTACCGAAATGCCCACCAGTTTATCATCTACGTAATCAACTCAAGGATGTATTTGCTATCTATAGCTATACCTATATGCACACACACACATATATATATATATATATATATATATATGCACATATCATTTAACCAATCCATAGGAGTAAATAGTGGTCGGCCGGTGGAAGCGATGGCTGATTGTTACTGCTACACTGGTTAACGGTTGCTGCCGGTTGAGCCGCGGCGTCGTTCTCCCGGGCCCCAGGGGCGTCCGTCCGTCCCGCCGAGCTATTTATGGCCTGGTGGTGGTGGCGGCTCTGCGAGCAGCAGCAGTGGCTCAATCGGTTGTTCGGTCACTTGCTGCTTCATGGTTGCCTGCTTGGTTGGTTGGTTGGTTGCTTGCTTGGTTGCTTGCTTGATGGGTGGGTGGGTTAGTTGGTTCGTTAGGTGGACGAGGCCGGCCAGCCAGCCAGGACGAGGCCGTCGCTCGAGGGACTCAGAGAGGGAGCAACGAAGGGAGGAACGGACGCATGAAGGTATAGCCAGACGATCTGGTTCAGCTTATCTATCCGTCCATCCATCGTATCCCTCACTCCAACATCAGCGGCGTCGACCTCGATCGTCAGAATATGTAAAACTCTTAACTACTACAGCCATCACCATCACAACAACAAAGACGACAACGACGACAGAAACGGCAACATTTTGTTGAATTGCTTGTCACCTCCCTGCCCCATTCCGGCTTGAGAGCACACCAGGCCACAATCAGCCGGCTGGCTATCATCAAGCACACCGGCGGCTTGTTCGCATTCCGAGTGGCCAGCCGATCTCTTGTCTATCATCCAGTCTTCTGCTACTATTCGTAATAGTTGCACCCACCACCTCGCTTACAGTTTTTCCCCGTTAAACCACATGTATCGAGAAGACGGCCAGGATTTAATTCATTTCGTTGTTTGTTGTACGCCGATTACTCTCTAATCACATCTCAAGAAACAAAAGAAAAAGAGGGAACATCATATATATATATATATATATATATATATATATAGAGAGAGAGAGAAGAAAAATATACTACTAGTAGATACGTGCGGCTTATCTAACGATTATGATAATCGTTAATCGTTTTTTACTTAACGGTTATCATAATCGTTAAATAAGCCGCACGTATCTACTAGTATTATATTTCCCCCCCTCTCTCTCTATACATATATATTTCATTTGCTCGCTCTTTGTGCGTTATTGATCTAAGTAATTAATAATGAAGCTATTCATACGTTCTCAATAAATTACTGAATGGCTTGTTTGAATGACTTTGTATCAATCACTGTCTACTACTACACTACTACTACTACTACTACTACTACTACTATTACTATTACTGCTAGAACTTTGAATGCTACTGGATACTGTCCCGCCGTGTGGTTCGCGCCGGCCGATTAGTCACCAACTGACTTAAGCCGGCGACAGCCTCGTATGGACGACGACGACCACGTCGCGTTTGCAAGGGCGCTTGAAATGGCTTGCCAACGGTTGCGCAACACATGTATTTCGATCGCATAGAGTGGCCAAGGGACCAGACCAGACAGGGAGTGGCGGTAAAGCGATCAATCAGCATAGGCTGCTGGGTATGACTGATGGATATGTGGATAGAGCGGCGTGGTGGCGGTGGTTCTCTTTTTTTCCGTTGAGCGAGCAGCCAGCCCTCCTTGCTTTGTGCTGAGTGCCGAGCGCCGAGTCCTGTCAATGCTTACGAGCCACATACACTCACACGCACGCACAACAAACGAGGAAACCAGAATGCTGAATGCAGGGCTGGTTGTTGTTTCTATTTGGCATCTTTGTCTCTCTGCTTGCGCTACCCGTTTAGGTACGATGATATGGCGGCAGCGATGAAGCAGATAACAGAGAGCTCGCCGGAGCTCTCTAACGAGGAGCGTAATCTTCTATCGGTTGCGTACAAGAATGTTGTGGGCGCGCGCCGAAGTTCGTGGCGGGTCATCTCGTCGATTGAGCAGAAAACCGAAGGCTCCGAGAAAAAGCAAGCTATGGCCAAAGAGTACCGCGAGAAGGTCGAGAAGGAGCTCACCGACATTTGCCAGAGTGTGCTCGTAAGTAAAGAACGCTATTTTATGATCCCGGAGGGAAGAATAAATTGTTCATTTATTCTGCCACTGTGTAGAGTTTAGCCGATTGTCAGAAGTGCGTTACAGTTTTTATTTCGTGCTGCTCTGTAATTGTGTTGAATTGTTTTTTTTTTGTTTACTGATTAACATGTTCGAATTGAGTAGAGGTTGTAGGTAGCCTGTACAAAAATATCTGAGGTGGCCCGCTGATGGTGTCGACATAAAATATCTCGTAACCTATACGACGTTATCTCGGTGAAGGTTAGGTTAGGGAAGGATATTGTCAAATTGTTAGCATTCCAGTACGTTGGTACGAAGCTGAGTGGGGATACGATAGATAATTGTGCTATGCGGCTTCTGCATTGCGTCTTTGTTGTTTTGTGATTGCGTTCCGGGCGGTTTTAGGTCCTGCTAGACCAATACCTGATTCCAAAGTCGGCGAACACCGAATCGAAGGTGTTCTACCTGAAGATGAAGGGCGACTACTACCGCTATTTGGCTGAGGTGGCGACGGGCGACCATCGCACGGCCGTGGTTGATGAATCACAGAAGGCCTACCAGGAGGCATTCGACATCAGCAAGGGTCAGATGCAGCCGACGCACCCTATTAGACTCGGCCTGGCGCTTAACTTTAGCGTCTTCTACTATGAAATCCTTAACGCTCCGGACAGGGCCTGCCAACTGGCCAAGCAGGCATTCGACGATGCCATTGCCGAGCTCGACACCCTCAACGAGGACTCGTATAAGGATTCGACACTCATCATGCAGCTTCTGCGTGACAACCTCACGGTGGGTATTTGATAGATTCCACAAATTTTTTTGAACGGTGGGTGTCCGTAGATGCGAAACAATCATCTTTGGCAAATGAATGCGTGTAGCAAGCAGCGTTCAGTCGTTAACTAGCGATATCTATAATGTTTTGGGCCCATATCTGTTGATACGGTTATCTCACATTGCGATCTTTGAGCTTAGTGCGGACGTTGCAAACGGCATACTTAATTATTTTGTAAATATTTCATCAATTTGTTTTGAACCTTCATGTTGCTATTCGATTTTTTTTAAATCAAGCCATTTTTCTACTCGATTGATTGCCTTGCTCAAGCTGCTTAACCTTTGCTTGATTAAACCATCGAGTTTTGCTGAGTACGAACAACACCGGTCATTTTGCACGGCAGGAAAACCACTTTCTATCACTTGTTTGTACCATTCATTTCTGAGACAACTGGCAGACTATTCTCACCAGACCACACGTCAACATCGAAAGAGGCTAGACATCGCGTCGTATATGTGGAATTTTCTTTCCTTTCTAATATTTCTTGTGAAATAATGTTATTAATGCATGTGCGTTGCAAATTATTACGACTCTTTGACATGCTCGTTTCACAAGGCTTTAAAATTTTGTATATCTGTGGGATGTCTAAGAATGTATATCATATATTTTTTATATCACTTTGTTATGTCAGCACCTTAGAGTGAACAATTATGTCGGATGTAAACATGTTTAAACATATATATTTCACCTGATTAGAGGTACCGAGGTTACAATTATGTGCTGAAAAAGCAAATGTGTAAGCTATATGCATATTTATATATCTTCAGATAAGCTAGTTTTCAGCAAATGCAGTCTAAGTTTATGCGTTGTTGTATTTTTATCTCGCAAAGCGCGTTTGCGCTCTATTTGGAAAGTACGCCTCGTGCGTTTAGGGCATCTACTCGTTTCATACATATATTAGTAGCTTTAAGCTAATTTATGTGAACTTAATTGGTGCCTGTGATCCTCTTTCCAGTTGTGGACTTCTGATACGCAAGGCGAAGAGGGAGCTGTGCCAGAAGGAGAAGCCAACTAAAAGCCAGGATGCCACGGCAACCAGCCGCAATGTGTGACTCTCTCGCTCCCGCTAGAGAGTCATGGCGGCCAGGGTGTACGCGAACTGTTGTCGTCGTCGTCGTCTCTGCGTCCTCTACTCCCTATTTTCCTTATTTCCTTTCATTGACTGATTAATTGATTCATCCCCATTCCGACAATGAGAGGACTTGACGCTGGAGATGATTGAGATGAACCGAGCACATGGGGATTGGGGCGATATTATGAGTTACTATTGTTATTGGTCCTATTACTGTTATTACTTTTATCATTATTATCATTAATAATTGTCTTCAGTAGAAACCCGATGGTCTCGGCATCGTCAATGGTAGCAGTCACCGAACTACATCCGATTCTTAAGGGATAAAGGTGTATCGGTGGTGGTACAACGTGAGGACACAGCAAGTAGACAAAGAACAATACAAGAAATAAAGTTTAAGTTTTGAAAACTACATAGAAAACGTGCAGCATTGGATACAGATTTCATCTCGCCGGACATGCCTGGAGTTAAATGGTGTTTAAGCGAGGGTGGCAAAGCAGCGATAATCGTGGCGTTCGGGATATCATTTATGGATTAACACGGGATGTTCGGATGAACAGAGTGTCAGCGTTCTGCCTACGAATGGACGGACGGGCAAGCCGTTAATGCATAAGCATGATAGGCACTTTCTTCGCCACAGCCAAAGAAATACACAGACCGAGCATCTCGGCTTCGGTCTTCTCTGGCAGCAAACACAAATAGCTGGCTCAGTCACCGCCGACTTGCACTTAACAAACTAACTATTACCCTTGCTAAGTTCTCAAAGCCATCCTAGAGCGTGGTGGTCTTGCGGCCGTCGCACTGTTTCACCTGTGCTTGACCTGCGAGCATGGATTATCTACTTGCCCTAGGTAAATATCCTCGACTGCAACCTAGGACTTGATGACTAAATGTTAGAAGAGAAAGAAGAAGAGCCACGCTTAATTGCAATGAGAAGCTTGCCGTTGTGAACCGATTGGAATGAACCTACCTAGAAAGAGGTGCACGAAATACATATTCCATACGTTAAAAAATTCCCCAAGCCAAATTGAATAGTGCACTTGCGCATATTTGTACAGACTATCCACTTAAAAGGACATGATCGAATCGCAATTTGGAAATTACTTAAATGGGACATTATTACCGACATGCGCAAGCATATATATATATATATATATATACACGTACACACAGTACGTATTCAAACACTGATGCACAGGCACACTTGCACAAAAACAGACAAACGGGCGAAGATGAGTGCAAGAAGCAGATAACACGAGATCTATGTAGTTCGATGACGACAACAACAACACCACCAACAACAACAACAACGATGACGGCGACACTAAATCATGAAGCCATACACGTAAAGGGTAGTCATGAGAAGTAGACCCATGGTGATGATGAACTTGCTGATGATGTACGTCGATAATAAGATAAGATATTAAGATAAAATAAGATAACAATGCTACGGATGATGATGATGATGATTCTGATTACATTATTACTATTATTATTGCTATGATCAATGATATTACTATAATTATAATTATTATTATTATTATGAGAGAAAGAAAGCGCGAGAGAGCGAAAAAGAGGTTTCTATTGCAAACAAGAAAATAGCGTTTGGTCATGCGTGCCACGATGAAAGAGACGAAAATGCAGAACAAGCACAGGTGGAAAGAGGAATCTGAGGAGAAGCAGCAGCAGAGAGTAGGAAAATGAAAAACCACTGAGGCAACAGATCGATAAATAAACGAAGCCCGCGAGAGCGAAAGGAAGCCACATAAATTTGAATGTCATGTCTGAAGTAGAATACGATGGCCCTATGGCTAGAAATGCTACTACAACAGCCACCACAAAGAACTTTTCTAACCTTCCTGTTCTGGTAATAACCTAGTCTATGTCAGTCTTGGTTGATTTCTGCCGTTAGAGCTAGGGTAGTTGCCGGTCTGGCTCAGTTTCAGCAGTGCCGTGGCCTCTGACATTTCTCAGTCACAGATCAATAGCTGCCTAATCGTCTACCGATCAGGCTAGAATCGGGAAGGTTACAATAGCGAAGGAGAGAGAGAGAGAGAAACAAATACGACATCAGCATTCGTTGTTTATCATTCGCTTACCGGTTCGTGTCACGCCTGGGCACGTTGGGCTTGGTCGAGATCTGGCTCAGCCGGGTTTTCTGCGGCAATGTAATTGACTGTCTGTTTGATCGACTGATTCTGACCGAGTGACTGAGTAGTGAGTTTCTCTGCGCAGATCTCATTTGCCGGACGGATTTAGCACTGAATAGCGCGGCTGCGATCGTGACTCACTTAGTGAATCCACGCAGACGCCGTCCGACTCGTCGTGCTTTACCATTAAATTAGGTCTTATTAGTACTACCCCTAAAGAGTACGCGATCTTCCCCTTTGACAGTTATGCCATCACAGCAATTATATAAATTAAACAAGGAGAACGACTAAGTTACTACTACATGGCTGAAAGCCAACGGTGAATGTATACGCCACATACGTACCAGTAAGTAAACCGAAACGCTAACGGGCACCCACTTGAACACGTTCACCGCGTCGCGCCTTCACAAGACTTGCGAACCGCGGTGGCTATAAGAGATAAGCACAATACTGCTAACATGAATGTCTGGTTGTAATAAGTAGTCTTACAGTGTTGTGTTTAGAATATAGGGCATCAATCGTCGCAATAGTAGCATCATGACGCAATACGAAAGTTAATTGGCAACGAAAATTACGGCCGACCTAATCACAAAAAATAAAAACACAGCCCATATGCTTTTTGTTTTAATCTTATATTCTTTCGATCCGCTTGACATACACAAAACTGAGCTTGCTTCTGTTAGTGAAGAGTTTTGTTATAATTTCTTTTATATAGTTACGATGCTTACGACGAGTTTCAACTTGTATAACTCTTTACTTCTCTTAGGGTGGCGTTTTTTGAGAGCTTTCAATACAAACTGTGCGACCGCGTCTTACGGTGTACCAACAAGAGCATATTCTAGGGTGTCTTAATGACGATCCTGGTCGGACTCGAGGCTCCACCCTGTCGAAAGACGAAGGCGCTGTTCATTTCGTTGTGGTCTGTCGGAATAATGAATGTTTGCTTTGTGCGGTGGACAGCCTCCCTCGAAAGCACTAAAGCACTCTTCAAAACGACGAAGTAGACAATAAAGGAGTTGCCTCTCGTCGTCGGGCAGTTCTCCTTACTCACTGTCATCAGGCAGATTTCGGATTTCGAACACTCGCAAACTGGATGTACATGAGTGATTTTCTGTAAGCCCCCTTTTGTTTATGTTTTCAATAAAAGCATTCGACAGAGAACTCGAGCTGTTTCTCTCATATATGTCATATCTAATGAAAATGCGTGATAGTGCACCCACGGACGCACGTGCTAAAGGTACAGCCGCAGTTAAAAACGTTTTCTCATTAAAAAGTGTATTTCTATTTGTATACCTATTAACACTGTTAGAGAATAATTTGGGTTTGGTTTCTGTGGAAGCGGCATCCCCGCCAACCCCGAGGGTCTGCTTTCGGGATAGTTTGCACTTGCCCGTTTAAGAAAAAGCTTATTATTGGTCTATACATGCCACTGGCTATACAACATAACATAAAATCACCTTTGTTGTCCCATAAAAGAGTGTGTCATACATGCTTGCTGCATTTATTGTTTCCAGTAAACGTGCTCCTGCAAGAAGAACGTAACTAATCGCTAAACGTGTACCATTTCAATTGGCGTGCGCCTAATTGGCAATCCGCTAAGTAAACAATGGAGACAATGGGAAAAGCCTAGTATTTTTTGGGAAATGCCAAATCACCAAAAAACGAATCATCCAAAAGAATAGAAATAATTAATCCAAGTAATAATACATGCATGAGTGGGATAACACATAGCATTAAGATAATATATAAATACCAATTATACAAAAGGTGTGATAGTAATTGATTTAATCAAATAATAAATATTGTCAAGTAAATTCAATCTAATTTAAAAACGGAAATTGTTAACAAAGGGGAGCGCTGTCGAAAAAAGAAAACTACAAGAACGAAACACATTTTATATATATATATATATATATATATATATATTTGTTGAAGGCCAAAGAATTGAGAATGGCGGCAATGTCGGGGGTGGGGGGGATTTTATTCCAAACAATAAATGAGTGATTGCGTGGTCCATTCTCAAGGAAGCGTGTTGGCGGAAGAGTAATGGTCATGTAAGGTTGCCTGTTTCGGAGGAGATGTGGAGCAGTTATTCCAGCCAGTATCAGATTGTTGATGATTTCGTAAACGAAGACGACACTATACGCTCATTGAAAACTAAGCCCAGGCAGGTGATACTCGGGGCAGCTTTGGTAGGGGATCATCCATAATTAAGTCGCCCCTGGTGAAGATTATAGGAGGGTGGGACGTTCGGAAAAGTACGACTTGTGTTATTGTGGCGTGATCTTCATTCGAAGGTGGCAAAAAGCATCACAGAGGATTGTTAATGCCTCGGTCGCCATATCAAAGCCAGCCTGCTTTCTTTAGGTATTAAGACAGGCAGAGTACAATCTTCAACACTTATACTGGAGAACCTATCTAGGCTCCGTAGAGCAATATTGATATAAAGTAAAAATCCTTGCGGTATACCAAGGCGCAAAGAGAACCGACCGGTGAAAGTGGAAGGAGAAAGCTTTCAGGGAGTCTGATGGTGGGTCCAACTACAATCATACTCCTTGAGAGTTTATAAATAACTAAGCTGGTAAGATTATAACGGAAAATATCACTCTTTTTGCAAGTCAGCTTTTCTCGTACCGACGGACAGGCTCTTATAGGCAGGATGTACGACGAGGTTGCTACCGTCTTCGCCAGTAAAAAGAAGCTGTAAGCGCTTAGGTTTGGTAATCTTTTAAAGGAAATACTGAGCTGCGTCGTTTAGTTACTAAGCTGGAGACTGTGTATCATTAAGTGTGTTTGTACATTTGCCATGCTTTGTCCCATTTCCTTACAGCCCATCTTATGAATGGAAACAACGGAAATACAATTCATTAGGCAACTTTTAACTTGTTACGCCTGTTGAAATTGTCTCCTGTCGCACCTATTCATGTTTCTATTGTTATAATTAGTTTTATTTCTAAGGCTATTCCGGAGAATTCGGGAATATATATTTCGCCTAAAACTGCCGCGGAGGGAGAATTTAATACTGGCGGCGCTCAATACGTTTGTCATAAATGCAACGACAAACTCGCAAATGTTCAATGTGAGCCTCCTCCGAAAGACGGTTTTTATGCTATCTTATATAGCTGGAATTTGTTATAATTTTGGTAATTCCGTGGCATATATATGTGTCTATAATGTTCCTATTGATGATCTACAGAACCTGACAGATGCGTTTTCTGCTGTAGCTAATAAACTTCTGCAATAGCAAATGTATCGTTTGTGGGTCGCATACGTTCACCGGAGGTATGCTAACAGGCGGCCGCCACTTTTATGGGTAGAGTGTTGTAGAAATCTTTCGTACGTTCGCCCCCAATGGTCGCTTCATCCCCAGCGGTCGACCAAATTTCTTTAAAACACTCTACTGCACTTAATCCTTCCAGGACGGGGTACTAAAAGAACGTAAGGATCCCAATGTTTGAGCACGGCAATTTTGCCATTGACATGCTTGTCTTTTCCTTTTCTAGCGCCGGTGAATCTGAGAGTCTACTCTAAATGTTTTACCCAAACAGTAACAAAAATGGCGCTATCATCAAGTAGGTATATAGGGCATTGCAGAGGTTTATTAAATATATAGGGCATTGCAGAGGTTTATTAAATATATAGGGCATTGCAGAGGTTTATTTATTCACTTTATTGTTAGTATACGTCTCCTGTCCATTTTGCCTAATTAATTTGCTTTTTTTGCTTATACATCCGTTACTGCAATATTAATGGTGCCAAGTCTCATATACACGACATTGAAACGATGTTACATTTGCTTCCTTACCCTCCGTCATTTATCGCTTTGTCGGAAACTCGTATCTCGCGACAGGAGGCAGCCGCTTTTCAGATTAATAATTATAACCAATTTGTTGATTGCCGTAATGAGCCGGGTGGAGGTGTGGCACTGTTTATTAGACATGGTTATGTGGTACGCGAGCGGAACGATCTCAAACTACTCCTTCCGGCAGACGCTCGATGCGAAAGTATTTTTGTTGAGGTGTTTGCCGATGGTCAGAGTACAGTTGTGGGATCATTTTATAGGCAACCGTCGGGGAGGCCCTTGGATTTCTTGTGTGCACTAGAAGAATTACTGCCTAAAATGAATAGCCTAAACACAATATGTCTCGGTGATGCGAATATCGACTTGTTAGATAAGGGCTCACATGCAACTGACCTGTATGAGTTACTACACTCGTATGACTTTCGAGAGATTATTGGTTTGCCGACTAGAGTGGCTTGTGTGGACACTGCTCACGGCCAACGTATCACCGAAACATGCATAGATCATATTTACTGCAATGTTTCACCCAAGACAACTATCGCCTCCGGCGTTCTTACGACCACTTTTTCTGACCACTTTACCACATTTATTTGTCTAAAATCTAAGCCGTCGGCCGCCAACGAGTGCCCACAATTCAAACTCAACTATGATCAAATAGTCGCCGAACTGTCATCGTCTATGTGGGACGACCTATACGGACTGCATGACGTCAACGAGGCATTTGAATTGTTTAGAGAAAGAGTTATGTCGGCGGTGAAGCGTAATAGTACTGAGATCAAGAATACTAAGTCGAGAAACGTAATTCGAAAAAAATGGGTGACACCGGAATTATATGCCCTTATTAAAGAGAAGGAACAGGCGTACGCAATACACAGAGCTGACCCCACACACAACGGCAAATGCAAAACTTATCGTATACTCAGGAACAGGGTGACAAGATTCTCACGCAAATGTAGAATGGAAGCGAACTGCAACATAGTTACAGACAGAATTAATAACCGGAGGGGTCCTTGGGAGGCAATCCAACCTGTACTTGGAGGTGTTCAGGATAAAAAATGTACCAAACTTCTTGTAAACGGGGAACTCGTCACCGATGAAACTTCGCTAGCTAACATATTCAACCACTACTACGCAACATGTGTGACCCGTTACAACGAGTGCTCATCGAGCTATGCCATTCCGGATAACTTCTCGACGCCTGCCGAACAATTCTCTCTGCAGCCAGTCAACGTTCACAGAATTCACCACCTTTTACAAAATGTTAAAATATGCTCCACCGCCCCCGAACAGATTCCATCACTGGTTCTTCGTAGGGCTGCGGACGCACTCGCATCGCCTCTTGAGTATATTATCAATCTTTCCATCAGAACAGGAGTATACCCCAATGTCCTAAAGCTATACCGTGTGGTTCCATTGTTCAAAGGCGGGGATCGCCTGTCCCGAGACAACTATAGACCTATCAGCATTCCCGCGCCAATATCGAAGGTCTTTGAAAAATGCATTTTTGAACAGTTTACAGATTTTATCGAAGGACACAACGTCCTACATTGTAGGCAGTTCGGTTTTCGACCTAAGATGTCGACGATTGTGCCTGTCATGGATTTTGTCGAGGACATACGAAAACACTTAAAATCAGAGAAGACTGTAGCAGCGGTATTTATTGACCTTAGAAAGGCGTTCGATACAGTTGACTTAGACATTCTTTTAAAAAAACTCTCTACTTATAGGGCTAGTGAAAATTTTATAAAGTGGGTGCGCTCATTCATCTGTGAAAGACGCCAAGTTGTCCAAATTGGACAATCTTCTTCTCATATAGAAAATATATCGATTGGAGTGGCTCAAGGGAGTATCAGTGGTCCGCTATTATTTAATATTTTTGTTAACGATATTTTTAGTATTCCTAACCACGCAAAACTAACCTTGTTTGCTGACGACACAACGGCTCTATTCGTGGGCGACTCTCCCCAAAAAGTTGAAACAATGATTCGTGAGGATATTGAAAGGCTATCTCTATGGTTCAAAAATAACGGCCTCTATATTAATTGGTCAAAAACAGGAATTGTTCAATTTAAAACTCCAAGAGGCCAATCGACAATCAATCCTGAAGCTTTTGCATGCGACCGCAAGCTTAATATACTAGTTGAAGCGAAGTTCCTGGGCATTGTTCTTGACGAACATCTGACGTTCCAGGCGCATGCGAAACATGTCAGAAAAAAAATTGTCAGTGGCGTAGCCGCCATATACCGCACACGCAAAATCCTTCCCCGCCAATGCCTTACGGCAATGTACCACGCGTATGTACAGAGCCACCTAACATACGGTCTGGAGGTGTACGGTCTTTCTTATGCATCTAACATAACTCCGCTTCATTTGCTTCAGAAAAGAGCACTTCGTCTTGTCTTAGGCCTCCCACATCGCGTCTCAATAACGATAGAACAATATAAGGAACTCTCGGTGCTCCCGTTACCACATCTTATTAAATTTACCATAGTTGTCGAAATAAAGCGTATTCTTCTTGGCCATCATCCCAACCTGGTTGGCCTTATCGAATCTGCAAGGACCCAAAACACCCGAGGCTCGGCATCTCACTTGCTTATTGTCTCCCCGGCCACAAGTACGCAATCAAGGTTTGCACTATGTAATTCAGGTGTTACCTTGTGGAACAAGTTACCTAGCGGCATTAGGACACTAATATCGCTTAGTCAATTCAAAAACACTGCTAGAACGCACTATCTTACCTTACTTGCGTCTGAATAAACCATATTTATGTAATCATGTACACAATCTATAGATAAATAATTGCAATAACACGAGATACTACGGTGATAATGTATAAAATCTTACTGTAACTTGTACATATGCTTCGCACTAGCCTGTGGCTATATGAAGTTGTAACACAAATGAGAAACTACAATTAAGAATGAATAAACGTCATATCATATCATATCACTCAGAAACTCGCTTCTTGATGCGGCTACGCCCAAATATAGTGTTTAGGATGGTGTTAACCAATGGAATCGCCAGCAAAGAAACACGTTTTTTCACAGCATCCAGGAAGACCACGACGGAGCAACAGACATGGCAGCGGAGCAAGGGAACTACAACAGAGGAGGCTGGTAGGAATCAACCGACAAAAATACCATAAATAATACAACAGGACCAACAACTGGAACCTGGAATGCACGGAAGGCCGACACGGTATCTACCGATATAACAGCAACAAGGCAACAGAAGCGGGGAAGCACAGTTGTAACAATGGCATGCGGTTAAATACCGAAAACCGTACGGGAGCAATGGTGGGGGAGGGAAATGGGGGAGTAGACACCGCTGGGGCATCGGGAAGGGAGATGGATGTCTCAAACCCGACCCACGGCAACATAAAAAGACGCGTCGAAAGGAAGAGGAAGAGAAATAAGGTTGAATGGCACACAAAATCTAAAAATTGCATTATTAAATATACGAGAAGGACGAAAACAAGAAAATGGGAGATGCTCCATAGAATAATGAACGAGATAAGTCTGGATGTGCTTGCTTGACTGAGACACACTTGATTTAAGTAGAAACTCCACCTTTAAAGATGTAAGTTGAATAGGTGTAAACAGAAACGCGTCACAAAACAGATTCGAAGGAGTTGGAGTACTGATAGGAAAAAGTCACCATGTAGAGGTTGTTGAGGCAAGTGAAGGAAGCGACCAAATAGCAGTGGACATAGGTAAAGGGCGAGGCTGCTTAAGAATTATAGTTGGATACAGGCCACACAGCAATACTGAAAACAGAAATAAGATATTCTATGAAACAATTAAGAAGCTTGTTAAAGAGAAGATAAAGACCATAACTAAAGGGGATTTCAATGCGTATCTGTTTTACTTTGATAAAGATACCGATGAGGCCGGTAGGGATTTAGAAAACCTGTGTAGCCAAGCAAGTTTAAAGAATATGAACCTAAGTACGAAATGCGTGGGTACGTTCACCTACACAAAAGCAAAAACAACTCGACTAGGTACTTTTTTTTATACAGTGGGGGAATGCTTTAGGCAGGCTGTGCAGAACTACACGCCGGCTGGTAGCTTGATGACTACCAAAGCCTTTGTATTACCTGCTAAAACCCTCATACATCCTGTCATCCCCCCGTAACCGGGTCCTATAGGTAAAACTAATATTGCTCACAGTTAAGGGGGAGGAGTCTCTAATACTATCACAACCTATCGTGTAACTATCCGCACCGGTTCTTGTTTAAAACTTTGTAAATTAATTTTTCTTGCAAATCAGGCCCTCACAAAGCTCATATCTAGGCGCCATCCGTTAGATCAACCGCCGCCGAGACCACATCCATCATCACGCCAATAACTTCGCCAACCGCATCAACTGTTCAACTGTTTCAACTGTTTGTTTATTGACATTTCTTGTAGATAATTGCACACATGAATTTCAAGCTCCATTAAGCACATAGCTTCGGAGCCCCTTTTATGAATAACAATGTATAATTTATATATGCATTTTTTACCGATTTACAATATATTGCAACATGATTGTATTTTTATATCACTTTTAACCAGATACCAAAGTTTCAAGATAATGCTCTTTGAGATCGCATTTGAATTTGAGCAGGTCTGCCTAACGGAGGCCGGTACTTTGTTCCAGTAGGAGGCCCCAATGTTTCTGATTGATAGCCTTGACTGGTTGGAGTTGGCGTGTGACAGAGTAAGCAGGTTTGATGCGTTACCCCTTGTAGATATGGGTGTTGCTGATGTTGCCAGACTATATAAGTTTGGATGCACTCCAAGGAGTATACGCTTAATTTCAACTACGAGACAGTATTCCATAAGTTTTGGGAACGGCAAAATGTTAATATTTTTGTAGTGCGGTTGCACTGAATCTCGCATCCAGAGGTCCAGATTTGTTCTCAGTGCTCGTTTTTGGAGTCGGTGAAGCGACCTGATAAGACGCATCTGTGTTAAGCCATAAACTTCTACAGCGTAGGTCAGGTGACTATGGACGTAGGCAAAATACATCGCCATCAGGCAGTTTTGGGGAAGAATTCTTCGAGCTCTGTATAGAGCTGCATTGCTGCCAGATATTTTCTTACGTATATGTGTGACATGCGCTTCAAAGGTCAGCTTTTCGTCCAACGTAACGCCTAGAAACTTCGTTTCCTTTAGAAGCGAAAGGGCTATGCCATCGAACTGGAAACGGAGGGGATTAATCGTAACGGAACCCCGCGGGGAAAGGAATTGCATTACACCTGTTTTCCTCCAATTCATATAGAGACCGTTACTCCTGAACCATGATGATAACCTCTGAAGGTCCTCGCGGACCATAGCCTCTACCTCAGTTGGGGAATTCCCGACGAATAGGGCGGTGGTATCGTCCGCAAGCAAGGTCAACTTTGCGTTTGCAATCGTGCAACATCGTTTACAATGAAGTCGGCGGCGCGTCGTCGTACAGCCTCCTCCTTGGCCATCATGATCTCTTTTATTGCGCGCGCAAGTCTGTTCCACTGTTCTCGAGACTCCAACATACGTGCGACAACATCCTTTAGACCAAAAGTATCTCCGAGCAGCCCGCCTCTTGGTACTCTCCATGCCAGGCAGTGGAACACCGTATGTTCCGGTGTGTCTCGGGTTATCATGTTGCAGAAAGTGCAGATGTCCAAATTTGTCTTTTCAATCCTCTTTAAATACGCCTGGAACTCCCCATGATCTGTAAGGACCTGTGTAATGTGGTAGCTCAGTTCTCCACCGGGTCTATCCATCCAAAACCTGATGTCGGGGATAAGCGTCTTAACACAAAGCCAATTTCGCCTTCTTGAATGGCGTCCCACTCACGTTGCCACTCCTCAATCATCTGCGAATGGGCGTCGTTATGATCAAACAGGGGATCCGACCACACAGCTGCTCGTTTGCCAACCTTGAGATCCCATGGTATGGTTCCGGCTAGAACTAGCGCTGCGAGTGTGTTGACGGTCCTATAACCGCTAATGATTCTCAGCGCAGACCCTCTCTGTGTCCTCCGTAGTAGATTTTGCGGCTTTATAATATAGATCAGACGGTCCTCGTAGACGGCGCTTCTAAAGCAAATGCATTTAAGGACTTCTTCTCGTCGGTTTATGTTGCCCAAGGGAGTTCAGTTCCCGAAGGTGTTTCCAACGACGTGGTCTCGAGAGAAAGCTGTCCATACTTGGAAATATCAGAATATAATATTTTTTTCCAAAAAACAAACAACTACCCACTAAATGCAGCTTTACTCCTGATTTAATCCCACCCATATTTTATAAAATGTAGCGTCTGCAATAACTGAACCCATAATTTTGATATTCAGTAGGTCCTATGAGGATGGCATTGTGCCAAAACATTTTTCGGCAATCACTCGTAACCCCTGTACATAAGAAGGGACTAAAGTCAAATGTAGATAATTACAGACATGTAGCTCAATCATCTATCGCATGTATCATCTTTGAAAAACTGCTAGTGGACCATAATTTTCATTTTCTTTAATCCAAATGCTTGCTGGATGAGAACCAACATGGTTTTACTAAAGGCACAGCAACACAACTCGTCGAAATGACTCAAGATTGGGCTGTTATGATAAACAATAGGTTGGCCTTTGATTGTATATATTTTGATTTCTCGAAGGCATTTGATAGAGTAATCCGTGTGCAACTTGTACAAAAGCTTAGGTACTTGGATGTAGATACTCGCTCTATATCATGGATTGCTAGTTATCTTACCCGTAGAGAGTTCTGCGTTCGCGTAAGCAATAGCTTTAGTGAGTCGGGCACGTGCCCCTCAGGCGTCCCTCAGGAATCAAGCCTCGGACCACTTTTATTTTGCATATTTGTTTTAGATCGTAAAAACGTTATTCCTGAGTCGATAACTTATAAGCTTTATGCTGATGATTTGAAGCCATACGGACCACCAACACCGCTAGCGGAAGGCTAGCGGTGTTAGTGGTCCGTATGGTGTACGATTGAGGTGTACGAAACTACGGAGTACGATTGAGGCGGTTTCTAAGTGGTGTCTGGATAACTAAATGATTATATCAGTGCCGAAATGTGCTGTATTGTGTTTGTTGTAAAAGCCCATGACTACAGGCTACACGGGGAGGCTATCCCTATTGTAAATTGTATAAGGGACCTTGGGGTTGCGGTGACACCGCAACTGGATTTTAGCACTCACATTACACAAGTCATCCGATCAGCTAATCTTATACCTAATACCATATTTCGTTGTTTCATAATTATTGATTAAAATTTTTACATGAGGCTTTATAATAGTTTGGTTGTACTTCAGTTTATCTATTGCTGTGAGGTTTAGCGGCCTTATTTAGAACACATTGAAGCAATGGAAAGTGTACAGAGGAGATTCCTTCGTCGTGTCTCATTAAGGTGTAACATTGCCCGAATTTCTATTGTGATAAGCTCTATTCGGGAACTTCAGTCCAGGGCGGATTATCGAAAGTTCAATCGTAGTATAAAGTCATCAAATACATCGAACTATTTTAGCATTCGGTTAAACAATCTTAGAAGCGGTAACACCATCTCGTCGAAACAAATGGCCAAGACAGATCGTGTAAATAACACGTTTTCGTGGCGTATGGCGAGGGCACTGAAAACTTGAAACGCTAATAGCGCCAATGTCCGCACACAAGTAAACTGACTATCGTATGTATCTAGGTAACGGTTTGTAAAATGTAAATAATGTCCCCCTTTGACAAAATAAAGGTGCATTTGAATTGAATTGAATTATCTCTTTTGCGTTGGGTTGCGGTCGCTTGCTGCATCCACACGGGTGAACTGAACAGCGCCACTGATTTTCCCACCTTTATGAGCAATCGTCTCTTTTCCGCCCGAGACCCGTGGGTGTTAGAAAGGAGCCGTGCAATCTCATTAATCACTTTAAGTGCGCGGTCCGTGGCGATCTTGATTTGAGAGGTTCTTCGTAGACCGCGATCGAGATGGACACCGAGCAACCGAGCCGTGTTCGAGATTTGCATTTCCTCTCCTGCCAATGTTAGCCTAATGTGTGGACAGTGTCTGCGGCCTATGAGCAGTATGGCCTTACTCTTTGAGGCGGCCATCTGCAGCCCGGCCTCGTCCATTCAGTCCTCGATCACTTTTAGCGCAGCGTTAACTGTCTCCTCGAGGTGGTTTGCCGTTCGCGCCTGTACCGTAAGTGCCAGGTTGTCTGCATAGGCTACAAGCTCTGATCCCTGGGGCATATCTGGAAGGCGAAGGACGTCGGCGTATGCCAGATAAAGTCACAGTAGAGGGCCTAAATCAAACCCTGTGGCACTCCGGCCGTAATCGCATTTTTTTTCCATCACTCAGCACAGATTATCACAGACCAGTCGTACAAGGTTAGGAGGTACTTTCTTTCTTTTGAGTGTGTCGAGTATGACCCTTCAGGGCATACTGTTAAAGGCGTTTTTAACATCGAGAAGGATTGCCATGTAGAGATTGCGAGTCATCATGGACAAACAATGAATTAATTCTGCTTTCGAAACCACACTGTGCACGGCTGAAAGCACCGAGCGATTCATTCGCAGTCGCCCTTGGCTAGCGTGTTTAGGAGACGGACGGTAAGAGCCATTTCCTTTCGGGATTAGCAATAAGTCAGTCTTCTTCCAGGTAGGTATCTTCCTCTCTTTTAAGGTGTCCGTGGCTGCCGCAACCACTTTTAGGTAATTTTTAAACAGTAGGCGAACTGCAGCGGCCAGGATTCCATCTGGGCCAGGTACTTTTCCAATCTCAATCCGTTCAGCAGCTTGCAATACCCCCATACGTGTAACTGCCGGAATCGAGCTGACGCACGTTTCAGGCTCCGTTTCCTCCGGGTCGCTTGGCGTCGTCTCCTCACCCTCGTCGATTAGCACAATGTCCACCATGGCGGGCGCACTGTCGTATGGCGAGCGGTCAAATGACGGATCCTCTGGGAACAAGAAACGGATAACACCCTCTTTCTATCCGTCAGGTATAGTTTCCATTCTCTTGCCTTTGAGCTTACCCCTGACCAGCTTATATGCGCGGCCCCTCGGAAAGTACTCCACGCTCTCAGCGAGTTGCTTCCAGTATTCGTTCTTACTCTTGTTCATGGCCTTTCGCAGAATAGCTCTCCTTCTTTTAAACTCCGCGAGTAGTCGCTGACTTTGTTCATCGTTGCCGCCCCGACGCCTCGAATGCTCGCAGTTGTGTCGTGCCCGCACGCAGTCTCGTCTTGCCAGTTCAATATCCTCATTCCACCAGTATTTTGGTTCGCAGTGATTTTTTTTGCCGGGATGTGGGGGGCTAGCCGCCGTCCGTTTGCAAGCCTTTATCAGGGCCGCATGAAGCTGTGTCGACGTTGTTGGTACCGTCTCCCCCTCTTCCACGCGCAGCTCTCTGTCGAGCTCTTTTTTAAGAAGTGCATTGCTCCTGATGACGAGTTTTGGTCTCCTGATAGAAGCCCTAACGTTGCGACTTTGAAGTCCTCCAATCTCAAACAAAATGCAGTAATGGTCGATCAGTGTCTCAGCCTGCTTCAAGACCTGCCAGTTGGTGATTCGCGTGGCATATGCGCTGCTGGTGATGGTCAGGTCTAGATGCGACTCGTTCTCTGTCACCCCAGACATATACGTGGCGGATCCTGTGTTCATCACTGCGAGATCCTCCCGTGCGAGCCAGTCCATTAGAGTTTGCCCTCTTGTGTTAATTTGTCGCGACCCCCATACCGGCGATGCGGCATTGAAATCTCCGGTGTAGATAACGAAAGGCCGAGTGCATGTTCTTGATGAGATTGTCAGTTCATCCAGGAGCCCCTCAAGCTCTTCCAGCGCACCGTTAGGACTAATGAAGCAAGAATAGATCCTGCAGACTCTCTCAATTTCCACTCATGAGAATGACGAGACTTCTCTTCAGCTTTGCCCTGAAATGTTATGTTTTTGGACCCGGTCGTTTAGTATCATACAGGTATCTTTTCTTATGTCCGTGATCCATTCTTTGGTCGCAACCAGGGCTCGCTTACCACATACAGCGAAGTTTTATGCCTCATAGCAATCACGTCTAGCATGTCATGAACCTGCCTGCTTCTGTTGCAGTTTAATTGCAGTACATTAATACTATTGCTGGTCATTATTGCTGTTGTGTAGTACTGCTGCCCGGTTGTTCTCCGTCTCTTTGTTTAGCTACCTTAGGAGTTTCAACGGGTGGGGATCTCAGACTTCGCCTGCGCCTTTTCTTGTTGGCGACCTTCCAAAAACCTTGCTCATCTATGTCAGCGTTCATATCCGTCTCATTTCCTGGATCGGTCAGCGTGGCCCACTGGTTATTGTTCTGTGCTATTTTTCTCCTTACTCTTCGGTGGCGCAGGGAGAACCTGGGGGTCGACCGGTAGGGATTCCTTAATTTTTGAAGCGGACCAGGTCTTTTTTCTTTTTATTTCCATCATTTTCTCTCTGTAGATCGGGCATGTTATGGAGTTAGCAGCGTGTTCCAGCACGTTACAATTATAACATGCTGATGACTCTTGGCAATCTCGCGCTATCTGTCCCGATCTGCAACGTTATGACATATAAACTCTTGGGCTATCTGGTTTTCGCACTCGTGTGCACAACGCCCGATTCTTTGGCAGCGTGGGCAGCAGGGAATCGTGACTCACTCGGAAATCGTGACTCATTCGGAAAATGGCTGGACTCGGAAGTCCAGCCAAGCTTGATATCTCCGATAGCTAACAACTTGCGTGCGACGCTCTCTCTGGCTTTAACCATCACTGATAGAGACCCTGTGTGTCCTTTTCTGGGCTTCTCCAGGATGAAACATTCACCTGCTCCTAGAGTGACGTGACTGCTTCTTTTATTTCCTTTTCAGACGCATCGTCCGGTAGTCCTCGGACAATTAATCTCTTTTCTTGGATATTAGCCGCATCGAGAGCCGCCTGTTTGCAGAGTACTTCCGCAAAGGTCAACGCACCTTCAGCCGCCTTTTCTGTAATCGTCAGCTTTACGTCGCCGCTTTCGAGTTTTTGCCATTTGTTGACGACAACTCTGTGTTCGTTTACGTCGACATTTTTATGAATTTGAAGCATGTCGGCATATGTTGCCATGTTCCGTTTCTTCTGAATGATGGCTGTAGTTGATGAGCGATCCTGAGTCCTACTTTTTTGGTTTTTTCTTTCTCGCCTATCTTTTTCCTGCCGTCTTTACATGTTGTTATCGCGAGCTTTAGGGCATTCTTTGTTTGTGGCACCTGCATATCATTGGCCATTATTTTTTCCATTTCCGCCAGTAGCTTACAGTTATCTTTTCGCAAGGCATCGATTACTTTCTTTTGGGCCTTCTTTATTTCCTCAGCTTGCAATTGCAATTCAAGAGCCCTTTCTTTTATTGCCTTCAGCTTTTAGCCTTATTCACTTCCAGGAGTAGGGATTTCACGCCGTTCTTTACCTTACGATGAACGCCTTGTGTTCCCTGCGTGTATTCGCAAAGAGCCGTTACCAGATCTATTGTTGTAGCAAACGGGCCGGTGTATTCCTCAGCTGGGATGCTATCCGAGTAGCCATGTTTCCTCTCTGTACCTTCCTTCTTATCCTTTTAAGTTTCTACGTCGGGTCTGTAGGATCTGTCTCCCTAGCCGACCCTTCAGTATCACTAACTTTGGCGGGCTCCATGTCCAGGTTACACCCCTCCCTCCCCCTCAGGGTCTTTTCCGGGATGGCGAACGAAACATGCCTCTGTTGGCCCAATCGGCCAGCCTAATACGTTCTGTACTACATTTTACCTGCTTTTGTTCGTTATATCAATATATTCAGATGTTGTTATAACCTATATAAAGATATTCAATTCAATTCAATTCAAACGCACCTTTATTTTGTCAAAGGGAACATATTACAATATTTACATTTCACAAACCGTTACCTAGATTCATAGGACAGTCAAGTTACTTGTGTGCCCACATTTGCACCGCAAGTATTTTAAGTTCTCAGTGCCCTAGCCATCCGCCACGAAAACATGTTATTCACGCGATCCGTCTTTGCAATTTGTTTAGACGAGATGGTGTTACCGCTTCTAAGATTGTTCACGCGAATTGTAAAAAATTTAGATAAATTTGATGATTTTATAATTCGATTGTACATGCGATAGTCCGCTCTGGACTGCAGCTCCCCAATAGGGCTTATCACAAGGGAACTTTTAGCAACGTTACACCTTATTGAGACACGACGAATAAACTTCCTCTGTACACGCTCCATTGCTTCAATGTATTTGCCTAAATAAGGCCGCCAAACCTCACAACAATACGTAAACTTAGGAACAACTAAACTACGTTATATAAACGCGTTACTTGACGCTTGCCAGTGTTAATCCGTGGCAGGCTTACGAGTGCACGAGAACTCCACAGAAACGAGAAACCACGTAACTCACCCACTCATCGGAGGGAGTTGCGATGTCCCTTCTGCAGTTTCCTGTTGATTGCACTGCAGATGCGACCACAGCTCACCTCAGTCTATCCTTGTGGCAAGCCTTCTGGGTGTCACAAAATTCACGAAAATTCACCAACAGTTTCCGTTTTGTGCATAGTGTACTCTTAATGACTAATTCTATCTGTTCCGCACAGAGAAACGCACGAAAGGGTCTCCCGTACTAGTATCCCAAGATATCTTCCGGAACCGATCTCACATGCGTCCGCAACGTTCGCCTGCTATGCTGAGACGTTGACTACGTACTGGCCGACCAAAGAGACCAGTAAACATGTGTATTGACGATGGTAAACAACACAGTGTGGGGAGCGACCACAATTTGATAACTTTTAGCAATTAGAATAGGCACCCGAAATTAAAGAGAAAACATAACAAAACTACAAAAAAAAAATAGACAAGAGAAAGTTTGCAAAAGAGCTAGAACAGTGGAGGGAAACTCGGGTAGGACTACCGTATGAAAAAATATTAGAATGGCAAAGCAAATCTTAGATAACTTAATTGTCAGTTTGGCATCAAGCCGCATGATCAACTCCTGATCTAATGAAGGTTTAAATAGAAGTTTGCAACTAAGAAGACACCTGTCCAGACAACACCGAAAGACGCCAAATCGACATGGAGCAAACAGATAAGCTGTGGAGGGAATACATAGAAGTAAAAATAAAACTAAGCGAGGATATAGCCAACGCCATAATACTAGACAAGCTTAAAGATTTAAAAAACATAACAAACAATAGCGCAGGGAAGAGTTTTTCTGAGAATACATAAAACAGCTGGATGAGATAGCTGGAGATAACGAAAGAGGAGAGAAAAAAATACACAAGACAAGAGATAAATGAAGCACTAAATACTATGTTTGACGCTGAAATATATGAACTACAAAATAAACAAACGCATACAAGAAGAGTGGATATTGGCTGACGGACAAATATAGAAGAAATCGAACAGGTTATTAGATCAAAAGACGACAAAATTGCATGTGGACAAGATGCGGTATCGCTAAAATTGATTAAGAATATTGGTACGCCTATGTAAAAATACCTGGCGGGTGAATTCAACAAGATTGTTGATGGGAAAGAGATCCCTCAAGAATGAAAGAATGGTTAGCAAAGAGATTTGCCTTCATACCAAAACCAGGGGTGGAAAACACGAAATTGTCCAATCGCAAACCAATAACGGTAACAAGCGTTGTATACAGGATATTTGCTGCCATTCTTACGGACAGGCTACAGGACGAGCTGGAAAAGATTAAACTAATAGGACTATGGTAGAGTGGTTTTAGAACAGGCAGGAGAATAGAGGATAGTCTTTTTCTATGTTGGGCAGTCTGGCCCAACAGGTACTTTCGTACTAACTGAAAGTACCTGTTGGGCCAGATGTAGAAAACAGATCTTAGTTGCAACATTTCTCGATATCCGACGGATCTATGATACGGTCGACAGAAACACTTTTTGGAGCAAGATGATAGAAGGTGGATTAGGACCGGAATGGGTCAGTATATTTAAAGAAATATACGACAGGAGCTACACCTTCGCAAGAATCGGGTCGAACTTCAGATTTAGGAAAAGACTTCGACAAGGATGTCCTTGCTCGGTGTCACTGTTTTTGCCTTGATGAGGTGGCACGACAAGTGTATGAATCGAATCTGGGTTTTAAAACAGTATACGCTAGTGATGAAATAGCATCTCTCCGACCGTGTGTCCTGTTGTTTGCAGACGACATGGTGATTTTAGCGGAAGGAGTTGACCAAATGCAAGAAATGCTAACAATATACGGAGAAACGGCAAAAAATATTGGGCAGAAGTTCAACGAAAATAAATGTGCAAATGTAATATTCCGGGGATATCAGGGAGCTGTCGCTAACGACGCAGGGAAAGAAATCGAATATAAAAACGCATATAAATACTTGGGAGTTATAAGAGAAAACCGTCCAGATATTTTTAAAGCTGAGCATGCAATAAGAAAATAACGAGCTGACAACAGACAAAAGATTGCAAGAAAGAAGGCTTTGTGGAGTTGCAACAGATTCATGGTGACTAAAAAGCTTTGGAAAAGCTCGCTGCGCCAACAGTGACGCACGCTAACGCTATTGTGAGTTTAGACGCAAGCATGGTAAATAGACCTCCAGAATTGAAGGGAAATTCGGAGTCTCCAGCTTCTGGGCAAGGGAAGCACAAGCAAAGATATCGTATGTAAGCCGTCTAAAAGACGTAGCAGCAAGTAAAGAAGAACAAAACTGGGCGCCCGAACTGCTCACAGCAAAACTGACCGTGAAAAATATAAGCAAATGGGATAGACGGCTAAAGGTCCTTGGACCCAAATTTAAGTGCAATGCGATGGATTTTGAAGAACACGAGGTGACTACAATTAAACAGATAACCAAGGATGTGAAGAAGAAAGTTGACAAAACGGCCGAAGAGAGATGGAGATAAGATATGGAGAGAAAGACATCCTTGCATTGTGCAGGCAACAAAAAAGGAATATGGCCGAAAAGATATTATTTAATCGAACTCGCAAGCGTGCGGATTGATTGCTGATTGTAGGGCCGGTATGCTCAACACCCGACTGCTGGCGGCCAGATGCTCGGAAATTGAGAGCGTTCGGTGTAGAGCGTGTGATATCGACTATGGCAAGAGATAAATGAAACCAAACGCAGGCTATAGCATAGATTGTAAGGAACCATGGGGAAACACCCCGCTGAACCAAACTATTGTGTAGTTAGGTAGTAATATAACCATCGTGATAATCCAATGAATAGTATGAATGCACTACAGACGAGAATGTTTGTTAAAATACATATAATGATACCATAGTAATAATCTACAACTATATCGGAGCCAGCAGCACGCTGCATGACATACTAAACAGCGAGCATCTGATCCAAAAGATATTTCGCAAGGAATGGTAAACAAAACTCATATATGTATATGTCATCAGACTGTTAACGTTTGTTTTTTAGAAAGAGATGTAGAGTGGCCGCGGTAATCCATTATAGGGCTTCGGGAGACTCCGTGCCCAGGATATTCGTTCCCAATTCAATTTAAACTGTTTTAAAGGTTGTGTCTAGAGTAAATAAACCTGCTAACAGGCTACGTCAATAAACTAAAGGCGTGTACACATTTATGAACAAAATGCTCCCTTCGTTACAGTTTGCCATCAAACAGACACACCAGCGCAACCCATTGGCACAGCATTGAAAAGGAAAATCACTTTCTTAAATGTTTTCTTAGCATTTTAAAGTAATTTTCTACTATTTTAAACACGTTCGTACATTACTATGTCTGTCAAAAATGACAGTCAGGGACTGACAGCGAGGCATAAAACGTTCTTTCATTGCGCAATAATTTACGTTTTGCGAAAGCAAGTTGGAAGGTGGACTTTAAAGCGGAGCTTGGCGTAGACACGCGGGTCACACGACTGCCAAAAGAATCGAATGAAGCTGGGTTTACGCATCGGAACTGCAGTTTTTAGCTCGAGCATATTCCTTGTACATGCTCTTAACTGCATTAGTATATATTTTTCACCCCAGGGCGTTTCCCAGTTGTTTTTTCACAGCAAAGTATACCACTATGCGCTAGCAAAGTATAAGAATATATGGCGCCAGCTTTTTCTCCTAGAGCTATATGCACAATCATTCGAATGGCGCGCATTTAAGGATCATAACCTCATATGGGCAATAAAACCATTTATGGAAAGGAACATGTTTCAGATTTAAATATCGGAAAGATTGGATAGTAAGTATGTACTATGTGCATATTAAATATGAGTGAAAATAAGCTGTGGATACTTTTATAGAGACATGCGTGCAACACCGGTAAATACGTTTTTTGCAAAACCATGTTAATACACGACAGGCAAATATATTATTGATTTAGTGGCGATGTTTTAAAAGTGGGTTAAACAGCTATTTAGTTGCTTTGATGTCGTTAAAATATTGAATTAAATCGTATGAGATGGTATATGTTGTTATATTTTCACAATCATTCTTTATTCACTGAGTATAGCAAAATGTAGATAATTGGACATTTCGATAATGAGTGTATGGGGTTATAAATGTAGTATGTTTTAAAGGTATGTTTGTTCAGAGTCAGGCACATTCGGCTGGTTTCTTTAATGAGGATTATATACCAAACGACAATAATAATGACTTTCATAAATCAAAACCTCACTTATATATATATATATATATATATATATATATATATATATATATATATAGATGCAAGGCCTCCTCTTTTTGAAAACAGGTTGTTGACATCACATTGTAGTCTTTACACACATGAGCACGTTTCGAAACTCTTTATGCGAACGTATTATTTACCGCTTTGATATAAGCAACTTTCGATGGAGTAATTGATACACCACTATACAGATTATTTGAACGTACCGTGAAAAAGGTACCAAAGTTACTACTTCGGATTAGTCGTCTAAAAATGCTTACCTCAACTCGCATCTGGTACAGGCTCAAGTTTGTGTGTACGATGCTCTCACACCTTATTGCAATGCCATGCGACTCATTTGACAAATGTATCCTGCACCCGCAGGAGCAGTTCTACATTTGTTTTTCTATAGAAAAGTAAACTGCTCACTTGTGAGCAGTATGTCCACTTTTGTACGACGAGCGTAATGTTTTGTACACGACTGCTGGGTCAAAGCGACGATAAGCGCTCTAAGAATTAGATTGAATGAAGGGTGAGACGCAGATTTTACAACTTCGGCGATATATACTTTAATTGACAATCAAATGTAACGGCTGGGTTTTGGTATGTTGTTACTTCAGGTATACGATGGCCGTTCAGAAAATATGCGGTGTTGTCCATGGCGGCGGCTATGGTCCACGAGGACATTCAGAGATTATAATCATGGTTCAGGAGTAATGGTCTCTATATAAATTGGAGGAAAACAGGTTTAATGCGTTTCCTTCCACCGCGGGGTTCCGTTACGATCAATCCCCTCCTATTTCAGTGCGACGGCATAGCCCTTTCGCTTCTAAACGAATTTTCTAGACGTTACGTTGGACGAGAAGCTGACATTTGAAGCGTATGTCACACATACGCGTAAGAAAATATCTGGCAGCAATGCAGCTCTATACCGAGCTCGACGAATTCTTCCCCATAACTGACTGATGGCGCGTATTTTGCCTACGTCCATAGCCACCTGACTTACGCTGTATAAGTTTATGGCTTACCACAGATGCGTCTTATCAGGTCGCTTCACCGACTCCAAAAACGAGCACTGAGAACAACTCTGGACCTCTGGATGCAAGACTCAGTGCAACCGCACGACAAAAACATTAGCATATTGCTGTTCCCAAAACGTATAGAATATTGTCTCGTAGTTGAAATAAAGCGTATACTCCCTAGAGTGCATCGCAACTTATATGGTTTGGCAACATCAGCAACACCCATATTTACAAGGGGTAATGCATCAAACTTGCTTACTCTGTCACACGCCAACCCCAACCAGTCAAAGCTATCAATCAGAAACATTGGGGCCTCCTACTAGAACAAGGCACCGGCCCCCGTCAGGCAGACAAAGTTTCTGCCCAAATTCAAATGCGATCTCAAAGAGCATTATCTTGGAACTTTGGTATCTGGTTAAAAATGATATAAACATACAACCATGTTGAAATATATTGTAAATAGGTGAAAATGGCGTATATAAATTATACATTGTTATCTCATAAAAGGGGCTCCGAACAAGCTATGTGCTTAGCCGACACGGGGAGCTTTCCTACTGGACTACTCAGGTTCTGACCGGGCACGGACAGTTCCAGAGCTACATGTCAAGGATCAAGAAGGCTATCAGCAATATTTGCGTACTGTGCGACTCTGGAGAAACGGACAACGTAGAGCATACTGTTCTGCGGTGTGATGCTCTCAGGGAAGCACGGGACGCAGCACCAACCGCTGTGAGAGGCCGACCCATCAAGCAGATGGTCGCCCATATGATGACTTCAGCGGAGGCATGGGGTTTTGACATCTCGTTTGACCATCGTTTTGACACTCAAGACAGCCAAGGAAACGGCCAGCCGGGAGAGGTTTTGAGTGGGTCTCTCGGGAGAGTGGTCGAGACGAGGAGCAGAGGGAGGAGGGAGGGGGTGGGGAGCAGCCAGGCCCTCATGGTCTCGACGCACCCTCACAGGACGGATGACAAAATGGCATCCCCATATCCAACCGCAAGTAGACATGCGGGATGATAGTCAGGGATAGAGCTGATTGAAGGAGAATGGCAGAGACGCCTCTCCCACGGCTTTGATGTAACGCCAAAGTAATACCGAGCCTGGGGGGGTGAGGAGGAATCCGGGTTTAGTGAGTTTGCGAGTCTCACACTAGTCACGCAGGCTGCTAGTGGCGCATGTGCATCATGCATTCTCGAAACCTTCCAGAACAAAAAAAAGCTATGTGTTTAATGGAGCTTGAAATTGATGTGTGCAATTATCTTACAAGAAATGTCAATAAACAAACAGTTGAAACAGTTGAACTGCTCTCAGCACAGCACCTTTAGAATAATCATATTTGCATTCTGTTCAAGTGAACTCATAATAGTACGTTACGGTATAGGGATTGTGGGAAGAGTAAAGCAAACTACAGGCGTGGCTCGAGGTGACGGACTTAGTCCGTTGCTTTTTTCGGTACTATTAGAAGGGCTACCTAACCGGGTAAAACAGGGATGGACTCGAGAGTGGGCAAGTACTTTAATGTACGCAGATGACATTGCAATCTATAGTAGGAGTCTATTTAGGGTAAAACAGGGACTGGAACGAATAATTGATCATATGAACGAGTTGGGGTTCAGCATAAACTGGCAAAAGACAGTAGCAGTTAAGTTTCGACGAGGGGGTCGATTAGTAAAAGACGACGTTCTTCGAGCCAGGGGCAATGAGGTACATTTCGTAAATAAATTTACTTATCTGGGAGTCACTATAACGTCGAATGGTAGCAGTTTCCGAAGACATATAGAAAGCAGAGTGGGAAAAGCAATTCGAGCAGCAGCAATCAAGAACCCGCAAATGTTGTCAATACATACCGCGTCCGCCCTTTTTAAAATTAAAATAGAACCAGTAGCAACATTCGGTATATCACTTATATGGGAAACACTGGGAGAAGCAGATCTGCAGTTACTAGATAGAGCCAGATTTTTCTTTATGAAACGGGTTTTGGGGTTAGCCAATTCTTGTAGGAACAGGATAGTTCATATCTTAGAGGGGGGTCTTTAATGACACAGGAACTACAACTTCGATGGGGTTTACCTAGGACGAGAGCGTTTGAGGGTTGAAGCGGCAAAATTGAAATTACAGCAAATCGATTTAGGAATATATAGAACGGTAGCGATGACAAGCACGGCCTGGCGAGCAGTCGGATATAAGACCAGACATTTAACTACGGCGTTTGCAGCTCACGGGTTTTATCACGTGTTATGCAGCACAGAAGAATTCCACATTCCTCAGGAGTGTTGCAGGTGCACGAGGTGCTCTGCCCAGTGCAATAGATACCACGCCGCATGTCCAGCAATTCAGTCAATTGAGGAAGCACTAGTTCTGTCTGATGTATATGTTTATAATTTTACCCAACCTGGGTCATAATAATAATAATAATACGTTATCTATTTATTTAATTTAATTAAGACTTCTGTAATTGTCGTCATAAAGATTATAAATCACATTGAGTTTGCCAAGCACGAGTCTGAGGTCTGGTCTAAAAATTGCATACAAGAGCGGTCCTAGGCAGGAGTCTGGCGGGACTCCAGAGAGGCAGTATTAGACATAGCACTTTTTAACCCTGATCTTAAATATCCTATGAGTGAAATAGGCATGGCACCAATTTCAATTGATGGTCAACCTGATCGAAGGCACACGAAAAGTCAGAGTAAACAGTATGGAGCAAAGATCCGTGATTACGCGCCAGGGTCCAGTAATGAAAGACCTCCACTAAATGGGTTGCCGTCGATCGCCCCTTAGTGAAAGCGTGTTGCTGATTGCCTAAAAGTTGGGTGGATGATAAGAAATCATAGCTAAATTATAGAAAATAGTCAACAACTATTTTCTCTATTATTTGGCAGGGGTTAACACACTGGAAAATAGGTCGGTCATTTTCAGTGGTTGCTCTAGAGCCCTTTTTGTGCAGTGGTGTGACAATGGATTTATGGAATATGGCGGGACTTCGCCGTTTTCGAAGGAACGAGTGAGGTTTATTGCCAGCGGCTCCGCTAGGTTATCGGCCAGTTCTTTAAAGATAATGGGTCGTAGACTATCAGGCGTGTAGGTGCTTTTGCGTCACAGATTTCGAAACTATTCGAGTAGGAGATGAAATTCTAGGTCGTAGATATAGGTATAGTGTGTGAACCGGTTGCTTGGTAGTCTCGGTGGTGACGTTCTAAGGCTGTATGCAGACACTTTCGAAGTAATTCAGCAGAGCATTCGTTTGAAGTAGTTCAACAGCAATGCCTGTGTTCACCTTCTACTGCGTCGCCTTTTTTTTCATGTACAAGCAGCACTACACCGGATTATAGTTTAAGACGGCGACCTGGATATCGAAAGAAGTCCACTGCATCGCGGATAATCAGATTACTTTGCTCCAAGCGCCGATAATGCAATGCTGTGTTGTGACAGGTTACGCGAAAGGCGTTTATTGTTTCGAGAGGAGGGTACACTACTACAAAGTTTTTGAGCGGCTCTATTTAAAGTGTATAAACACAGCCTTACACTTATATAAAAGTGTATAAACACAGCCTTGGTTATCTAGGATTGAAGTGTGACGTTCCACGTTTACACACGAAATTTGCGTAAAAATGGTGACGTATATAACTAGGTTTTGCCGACGGACATCTATTGCTGGTTGAAACTGCTTACCATTAAAAACACAGGCTATCAAGTAGGCTCAGGTAAATCACTATGCAATGCTAAATTTTATTAAGCATTGTACTATTGATGATTGTATATGTTTAATTATTATTTTCTTATTTTGTTATTTATTTTATAGTTTAAATGTACTATAGTAAAAAAATATATGACAGAGGCTCTTTCTCAACATCCAGTGGGTCAACGCCACCGCAATTCTAGACTAAGCTTGGGTTTAATAGTGCTAATGCAATGGAAATGTACATGTTAACAGAGCACAATGATCTATTCTCAGTAATTAGTTGACCAGTGAATATTTTACCTGTGTGGTATATAAAAAAAGGGAGAAACATAGTGCAGTCCCTTTTGGCTGATTGGATAACCCGTTTGTACTTCGTTGCTGTTGGATAACCCGTTTGTTGATCACTTATGAGAGCGGCAGCATAACGTCTTGTAATCAAGACAGAATGTATGCTTGGATGATGATAAAATTTACGCAGCTTTACGTTTATCCAAGGGACACTGCGGTCGGATCGACTGGCGTACTCATCAACCGAACCACTTTTCAGGAGGCGAAGCTTCTGGAGAATATAGAACAAGACGATCAAAGTCTGGCGACTTCGCCCATTTTTTTTGGTGTTTTTTCCAGTCAAAACATTTTGGAGAAACCGGAAGAAATCTAAAAGTGCAAGGTTCGGAGACTATGGTAGCATTTGAGAATTTTCCAATCCAGGTTGTTCTGGCGGGAAAACTAGACGGTATTGATTTGCCTGCGTTCGCTGCGGCTTTCGCCAGTGCGAGCACAACTTGCTTTGTTGGGCACTTATTTTGAGGGGCTTTTTGTCTCTTCCACCTTTAGCACATTTGGCATCCTTACTGTCTTTGCCTCCTTGATCGCCGTCGCGAGCAGCGCCGGCATGATCCTCCTTTGTCTTCATCACCTCCGATAAGTCATCATACACGGCGGCTGCCTGGCGACGGCGAGACGGTTCTCGGCTTATCAGGAGACGCCGCGGGCCTTCGCTTCCCACTCGGTCCCGGCGAACCCCAGTAAGGGGTTCGCTCCTCTAACCTAAATGGCATTATCCTATTTCTTTTGTAGAGCAGATTCGTCAAGTCCGTCAAAATAAAGGAATTCGTGTTCTTCATACTCAGTTCTCAAACATGTCTTCAACACCACAGATTGGGAAGCAGTTGTGCAGGCGATGAAAAGAAAGGAAGTTGCCGTCTGCATCCGTCAAATGGTTTCATCCTACCGGGGGCAGGAGTACGAGGAGTGTGGGACTCTCACTCGCTAAGAATCACTTTCATCCGCACCCGCTTAAGGTACGAAATTGTGTGGCACTTTCGAGACGACGAGAAGCGAGTCTCTTGCTACGACCTAAGAATGGATCCCTCGGTAGGCTTGTTTCAGGAACCGGGGGCGCGTTCAGACCCTGTGGAGGGCCTGGTCGCATGTCACTTCTTATAAGCTTCTTCGGCCACTCCTTCTGCCAGACAGCGGGGATCTCCATCATGTGAGCTAATATGTCGATGGCCAGAAAGCGCAAACTTTAATGACTGGCTACATGTTGTTAGAGCTCTGCATTGAGTGCTGCCAGCAAGTGTCTCCGGCGGCAGGCAGGCCAACTCGCGCGTAACGAAATTGAGGCGTGCGTCCAATCCAAGTCTTAATCAATCCGTCGTTTGCTTCGCTCTTTTGCTCTGCATTGCATGTTTCTGCTGGTGGGCAAAACCCAGGGTGACGTCAAATAAATATGGTGCTTCTCTCACACGCCTTGAATGCGTGAAAGCATGTCTCAGTTCGTGATATCAATCGCGTTTTTCATGTCCCATAAAATGAGCAACATGGACGAGTCCTGAGCAAGGCAGCAGTCTCCTGCCGACCCCGTAGAGTACTCGGCGCGTGCACCCAACGTCAAGCGGCCCTGCGGACAGCCGTATTGGTCCTTCGAGGGAATCTGCCGGTCGTTTATCCCACATCTAAGCGTTTAATTTAACTTGACCACCGTGTCCGGTAGGCAAAAGAAAAGTGAAGAAAAAATAATCGACGATAAAAAACGATCTTAGCATTCCCGTCGACAGTAAAGAAAGCCCGACGGACATGGACTACTCGTACGCCGAGCCCGAGGAAACGGCTTTAGGAAACGCCTAGCGGATACATTCCCGACAGGACTTGGTTGAGGCTGATCTCAAACGAGGCGTTAACGCGGGGGCGGCATACGGTCCGGCGTTAATGGTTCTTAAGGGAAATAACAAGACAGAGAGGATTGCAAGTTAAGGGACAGCAGGATGTATCGGAGGAAATGGATCTGGATCCTTGCAATTTGGCTAGGTCCCTTTAGTCCTCGACCCACCGGCGACTGCTTGCGTTGTGCCCCGGCTTTAAAGGGGCGGTATTACATCACATAGACACTTTGCTGGGTCCCCAGGCAGTGGTGGCGAGGATCGTCATCTTCATCATCGTAGTGATTCTACATCCCACCAAGCCTTTGTAGTAAGGCTACAATTCTAGCGGCCCTCGTCGCCCAGTCGTCACGAGACGGCCTTATAGAGTTTTGCGTAGCAGGTACGCCGCAGGAGGTGGGCTGTCAATGAATAGCGGCCCTAACAGTCCCCTGTCTGGCCAGAGCCGAAAAAGGGAGAAGTTTAGGGTGAGTGACGGCTTGCGAGAAGTGGCCTTATGGGGCATAAATCCACTGGCTAGTCCTAGAAGGATAGATGCTAACGAACGCCATCTACTTGCGGCCACTGATGCGGTTCCTATGGTGACGAGTGAATATGATCTATCCTAAACGCTGGCAGTCGCTGGCAGGCCCGAGGTCTGGGAGGGATAGTCTACGCACTTGAGAGACACAGCCACAAAGCCGCAACCTGCGCGACACCCAGGGTCGTCGCTCGTTTCTGTTCTCGATGCGGATTGCCAGACCATGACGACACACTGTATCGTGTGTCGTCATGGTCTGGCATGACTTGGGCTTGCCAGTGGTCCCAAGCCACTGGCAAGCCCAAGCCGACAGTACTGCATGTCCATCGTACCGCACAGAAAAGAATTGAAAAAGCGGAGGAAGCCTATACTACCGAGAGAGTAGAATACAGGTGCTACGGCGCAGCCCAGGCCTGACGCTCTAACAGGAGCATCCAGGTTTGTTGAACCGCCATCGGATCGGGGCCGGCAACAACTTTGACATATGATTTTCATACCGACGAAATCTTGGCAAAAAGTGGGCAACTTCCTAGGCTGAAACCCCCTAGAAAAAGAAATGATCAAGATTCTTAAGCGATTACCGCCACCTAACATTTGAATTGGTCGCGTTGGCCACGTGTCGCCCCGAAATGCCGTGGCGTACCGGACAGATGCGGTACATCAACAAAACAGCCCTGGAGTCTTTCTTTAAAAATCAATTTGTTCGCATGGCGGACACACCCTTTGACTAGTAAGACCTACTTACAATCTTGATATTCAGAGGTTTGGGTAGAAGTGTCGGCATGGGCAGCCGGCCTGTTAACCCTGGTGGAGCTCAGATCCAGACAGCCGACGCGACTGCATGCGCGCGAACCGCACGCTGACGCGCGCACATTTCTAACTGGCGAGGCGACAACGACAGGGGCACAATGTCGACTCCCTGGCAGACGCCACCGCCAGGGTAAGCGCCTAGGTGTTCTTCATTGCTCTCAGAGACTCCTGTAGTGTCCACCAACCCCATGACCGGGCGGCGACCGTTACGAGTTCGCCATTCTCTCGCTCAAACAACACACGTCCTCTGCCTGGCTCGCACCAACGACTACTAACTCATTTATTCTCATGCCTTCTTATATACTCACAGATTGCCCGCGCATTTAGTGACTTCCCGCGTCTTCGCTACTGGTGGCGGCATCTTCTATTTGGCGCCATGTATTTAGCTTGCTTCGGCATTGCCGCCAACCGACGCTGTCTATGCCGGCGCTGCTTAACGGACACTGCAATCCTACATTCTCCCCCCCTTCGCAGGCTTGTTTTGAATTCTATCCCGTCTTTACTCACGAACTCCCGTAAATGGCTTGGTGCGTGTCTAACCCGTCGTGGACGTCCTTCAGAGCGGTGCGCTGTCGTATTCATGTTCATCATGTGGCGCACCCGGCGGCGGCTGGCCTCCGTATACTGACCCAGTCGACGGGCACGACCGCACGAACCTGGTTCCGACTGCCGTTCGTCTCCCGTCTGCGTGCTCCTTCGGTTCGTCCACTCGCGCTCGCTCATCCTCATGTGCATCCTCCGCTGCCTCCAGGCATTCGCCGTTGGCCCAACGATCCCAGCGTGGCCGCTCCTCCACGCCGATCGCCTGCTCATTCTGCCGCGTTCGTACACGTCCGGCCAAAATGGCCAAACTTGCCACACTTTCGGCTTCTCACTTGTTTTGCCGGGCACATTTCGGCCCCGTACTCGTGCCTCGTCCATCCGCACGCCTGGCATTCATCCGCTCCGTGTTCTCGCCCTGCCGCCAGCCTAGGTCCGCTTCGTTCCGCAGGCCCTCGCTCACCAACTCGTGTCGTGCTGCAATCCATACTGGCCTCCGTGACGCACCTCTCCACGTGTAATGCTGCCGTTAGGGCCTGTTCGACTGTCCCGTACTCGTGGGTTTTCCATCCGCGCACGATCCACCCGCTCCGCGTTCTCCCCCTGCCGACGGCCTTGGTCCGCTTCTTTCCGGCGGCCCTTCGCTTCTCGAACCTCGTTCACTTACTCGTTTCCTCTTGCGATCCATCTGGCATCCGTGACGCACCTCTCCTCGTGTAGCGCGGCCGTCCAGATCGACCCGCAAAGCCTCTTCGAGGAGGAGCTTTTCTCTCACCTGTGGCCTTGTCGCCCCAGAATGAGGTGGCTCCTTAACACCAGGGTTCGAACGTCGAGCTTGCACCTCACCACCAGTCACCGCAGTGCCGCTAAGTACTCACCGTCGTCTTCACCGGCAACGGCTGCCGAGTTCGTCGTCGGCAACAGCTGTTTCCTTGTGTTCCTTAAACATCTCCGTTGAACAGCTTCGTCACCATCCTGACGAAGTCACCTCGCCGTCTTCCTCCGGCTCCGTGTCTGATGCCATTTCCTCGACGGTGTTGTTGGCCGGTCCATGGATCGCAGAACCGGAGGTGGGGGTGGCAGACCGGTGTGCATTGTTGCACTACCTTTTCTTTTTTCCGGATCCTGTCGACTGCGCCAGTTGTAGTGTCCACCAACCCCATGACCGGGCGGCGACCGTTACGAGTTCGCCATTCTCTCGCTCAAACAACACACGTCCTCTGCCTGGCTCGCACCAACGACTACTAACTCATTTATTCTCATGCCTTCTTATATACTCACAGATTGCCCGCGCATTTAGTGACTTCCCGCGTCTTCGCTACTGGTGGCGGCATCTTCTATTTGGCGCCATGTATTTAGCTTGCTTCGGCATTGCCGCCAACCGACGCTGTCTATGCCGGCGCTGCTTAACGGACACTGCAATCCTACAACTCCGTTTACAAATCCTGATTCAGCGGGCAAAGATGGAACCCTAGAAGGCCTTGGTAGATCTAATTGAGGAGGACGTGTGGGTTCTTCCATATCGGATTGCAATGGGCAAGTCAACCACCGTTTTTACCGGCAGAAAAAATTTGCCAGACACTCCCCAAGCTGTCTGCTTACCAACGCAACCTGCGGCGGAGCGGTTGGCACTTGGGAAGGTCCCGGGTCCGGATAGGGTGCATCTTGACGTGGTGCGACTGCTGGCATGATGCTACCTTAGGCCTCTTGCGGAGCTAGCGTCACGCTTGTTCCGAGAGGAGCATTTTCCCACCCGATGGTAATGTGTCCATCTAGTACCAATATCGGAGGCGAACGCCTCACCTGCTTTGTCATCAACGCACCGCCCCATGTGTTTACAGGCCCCGATTAGCAAGCAACTTGAAAACGTGCTCATTTGGCGCGAACTGGAGGCGACGCAATGAATGACGAACTGGAGGCGAAGCATGCTATCTCAAACAGCCAATGCGAACTCCGCAATGAGCGAATCATACAGATGGGTCGCGCTAAGTAGCGGCGGCCACTTAAGTCACGAAACTACGTGCTATTGAGTAGAGACTAAGACCCTTATGTTGTTTTTGGCCGCGAACTCCGACGTCAGTCAGATCGTGTGCTTTAGGAGCCCTGTTGAGGTTTTCCAACACTTTAATGTTTCTTAAATTAGAAAATAATATGGCTGTTTAGCCATATTATAATTTATTTGCGGTTGTCGCGGTTTGCGACCTATAATCTGTGTGCTGGGCACTGTGTCATGGTCGCATACATAGCATCTCTTGTTGGCCGTGCTTTGTATTGTGGCTTCCGCATTTGAAAGTCCGCCCTAGTACCATCCTTGGCCGTAGGATACGAGATGAGAGTATTGCTGGTCGACAATACTGAGTGCGCTTAAGCAGAAGGAAATTTTCCCATACCTGCGGCGCATAACATCATCGTATCTTGAAGTGCCTACACTCTTGACGCTAAGTGAAACTCACCAAATGATGGCGGATGTGCTACAGGGCTTAGTGCTCGGCCCAGTTCTATGGGACGCTGGCCGAAAAAAGTTCGGCGGGGGGCTCATCCATAGGCTAAATAAAGGTGGCTGCATGAAGCTTTCCTTTCCTGGTCTCGAGATAATTTTGTACAGTTCCGAACCAGGTGGGGTTGG
The DNA here is from genome assembly GCA_003439945.1 of Dermanyssus gallinae. Classification (NCBI taxonomy): domain Eukaryota; kingdom Metazoa; phylum Arthropoda; class Arachnida; order Mesostigmata; family Dermanyssidae; genus Dermanyssus; species Dermanyssus gallinae. The sequence goes on from QVRM01003983.1 coordinate 84,907, forward strand.
GGGTGGTTTTTAGTAGGTAGTGCGCTCGGATCGGATTGAGTCATATACTCCCCTCGTTTAGCCGCACACTACCCGACATTACACCGGCAGGTGTGCGAAAATGCATTGATTACTCCCAGACAAATAAAAAATAAGAGCTGTCCTAACGTACGACCCAAGAACGGACACGGTCAGTTTCAAAACTACACGGAAAGAATTAAACAGGCTAACAGAGACATCTGTCTGACGTAGAGCCCACCGCTTTGCACTACTGGGCTATCTAAGAGCGGGACGCGGGTTCCACCGCTGTGAGGGACATTCAACTATCAGGTCATCAACTGCATGATGACGTGGGCGGAAATGCGGAAGGAGGCGGCGAACTGGTTTAACGCCAGTTTGGCACTCAAAAGTACTCTATAAAAAGCCAGAAGGGAGAGGTTCGATTTATACAAAGGTCGAGGAAAAGCGGGGGGGGGGAGGGGGGTAAGCAGCTCGGTTTTACGCCCTGTCCAGAGAGCCAGACTGGATCAAAATGGGACTGCTCTCACCCTCTGGTCAATTCAAACGGTGGTGCGTGAAGATAATAATAACAGGCGCGCAGGGGCGCCTCTTCCGTGGTTTCGAAAATATCCCAACACTTGGATTGGGGGTGTTGAGAGGAATTCGAGTTTGATAATAAAAAAATCTATGTCTTGTATTTTTAAGGCTGGTGTTACTTAACTAGGGTCAAGCGTTGTCTATGTGGAAGACGACCTATTTTCGGTTCACAAGTTGTGGACGCGTTAACTTAAATTCATCTTGAATTCATTGGAGTTGCTGGCAATAGAAATCCGTATTGATTATCTGGTTTTTCTCTCAAATTTAAAGTAACCCACCAACGACATAGCATAGCCTTATTTGCGTGGATGTTTTGTTTGAATTAATTCTGGAAACTACCTTCGTCCTCGGACTTCGTCCTTAGAATATTTGTCTGTTTACGTTCTTATGGATGACCCACTCGTTAACGCAGATTACCAAACGATCCAAGAACGAAGCTTGGCAGTAGCGACTGAGGGGGGAAGTGCAAACATACACACCAATTTGTTGGCGTTACCTAATACAAGTAAGAAGCCCACTTACAGAACTTAAAATTTATTCCAAGTTTTTATAGCTGACAATGGTTGATCTATCCGCGAGTTTTAATGGTAAATAGTAATAACGGTTAGAATTTGTTGTAGCTCTAAGCGCAGAATGTAAAAACGCAAAAGTTTTCAGCAAAGAGAGTCAACTAGTCTTTAGTTGCAGGAAAAAGTATTTCACCCGAAACTTGAAAAATTTTCGGCAGGCTCATTTGTTGATTGATTCATCTCTCAGGTTAGTGGGGATGTTTCAAGAAGCTATATCAGCGTACTCCGAAAAAAAGAGCAAGTTCCGACAATTTGGCAGAGATTTTTTGTTCGGAATTCGTACAGCAAAACACCCCAAATTTGCATTTGTTTATTCACAATTTTTCTCCTTTCTCATAATTCAATTCAGCATTTATTTCACCCCAAATTAGTAGACAGCTGATTCAATTTTCACAAGGTGTCACAATGTGACTTCGTGGTCTCACAATATGTAACTAACTTTAGATGATAAGGACGTTTCGCAAATTTCTGCACACACAAGTATACGATAGCGTCCAATATCACACTTTCTGCAAAAGCTTCAACAACATTCTTCAGTATTAAAACAGCTTAGCTTCATGCATTCATGCATATGTATTGGTGGTACCCGTGCCAGGTTATTCGGCAGATTAGCGAGCGGTTCTTTTGCATGGCTCCTTTCCATCTATGTAAACAAAAGGCCGGGCCATCCGTATAATTCTCAGCTACAAATTTTAGATTTCTGTTTTCTCTATAGGCTCGATATGAGTCTAGAATATGCGCTGTAAATGGTGTGTTATTAAGTGCTAGGTCATCAATAAGTGTTCTCTCTTCGCACATCTTTAAGACAAGTGTTGCCGACGCGCCCTTTTGACTTTTTAAACTTTTTAAATGGCTAAGGGTCAAGTATGGTGCAATTCTAGAAAGACAGTATGTTGCTACAAGGAGTACTTTGATTTTAAAGCAATTTATAGCCGTTTTTACGTCCACGTCGTGTATATTGCCTAACAAAAACGTCGCAGACGTAGCTTTTGCTTGTATCTCCTCGATATGTTTGCTAAAGGAGAGGCCCTTCTCATAAAGCAAATGCAGAGCCTACCAGCTGATGCAGTAACGGCTGCTCTATTATAAGCGTAATATATAAATATTTATATATATATATATATATATATATATATATATAAGACACATGTCGTTACAACAGAAAGCTAAATGCTGTATTGTCCATTTCGTTAAAGTATCTTAGTCCAACGTTCGGGCAAGCTCATAATTCCATCCCTCCAGAAGGTGGCGTCCCGGCTTCCGAAGTAATGATCTATATAGGTTTTAACACCATCAAGATAATAGAATTTTTTGCCACTAAGGGACTTTTGAAGGAACCGAAAGAGATGGTAACTTAACGCAGGATGTGGCAAAATATCGCATCCAACTTCCATTAACTTCTTGGTGATGAGCAAAGATGGCTCGGTTTGCGTTGTCGTGGTGGAAAGTCAATCCTCTTCTGCTCGCCAATTCCTGCCTGCTTTCTAGTCGATTGCCCTCTTTGAATTGTTTGAACTCCAGTTGTTGACAGTACTTGATCGTATTAATCGTTTCGTTTGGTTGTAATAGCTCCTAATAGATCACCCATTCGTATGCCACCAAAAACTTTACATAACTCTTGTATGGGGGTTCGGGCTTGCCAGTTGCTTGGGGTTCACTCCCTTAAGCCGCGCCTTTTTGCGGATGACGTTCTTATAGAGTATCGATTTATCATACCCTGTCACCATGGTGCGAAAGAAGGGGCGATCCTCGCTCTTTTTTAAAAGCTGATCGCCTTCTGGCATACGCTTCTCTAGTTGGCGATTGCTGAACGCGCGCGGCACGCATACATTCAACTTGCTGATGTGAAGATGTCTTTGACCGGATGTCCGTGGTACATCCACAAATGGGACAAACCGCTTTCGAACTGTCTTATCTGTTGCTGCCTTTCCGCCATATACATATCTTAGCTACGACGTAGGTTGCATTCTTTCCTTTCCGGAAATAGAATAGCATTCGTTGCTCGAATGCACCTTTAGCTCTGCCATCTTCACTCGGGCGCTGCAATTTGCGTGAGTTAAAAATTCAAACGAATTCCACGGTATAAGACAGCGAAGGTCTGCTCTTACCGTCATGTAAACAAACAACCCCCTCCCAACAATTTTGATCCTTTTCCAGTTCCGAGCAGTGCGACGCACGCTACTTTGGGAACGGACTTATGGATTTATATATATATATATATATATATATATAGAGAGAGAGAGAGAGAGAGAATTTTGAAAATTGATAGAGGGATTTGTATAGCTCGGTGAACCAATCATTATTTTCAATGGAACATCTGAGACGTCTTGTTTCGGAGTAAGGGTGAGAGTACTAAAATCTGTCATACTGGTGTTGTTGCCTGACATAGGAGCCAAAATATGTGCTTGCGAGATAACCAATCCTTCTATACAGAAACTAAACACATCGTCGTGTTCTTGAGAAGATATGCTTCTCTGGAGGACACAAACTACTGGCTAGAAGATAGTAGGGTTATGATGTTGCGGTATTGGGTGTAAAAGCTAATAATATAATTTCAATGTTTGCGAATTCTCTCATAAACGACCTTGTCACAGCTTTTAGCCGTAAATCCTCCACAGAAAAAAAAATATGTGCTCAACCATACGACGATAGCTTCATTTTTTTTATAGGTAGACTGGTTGTCTTACAATCGCACATTTTGTGCTCCTATGTCGGGCAACAACACCAGTGTCACAAATTTTAGTAATTCCACTCTCACCCTGAGACAATACTTCTTAGAGACAATGTTCCATTAAAAAACAAATTTTCTTTAACAAGCTCTACAATTCCCTAAAACGATTTTTAGAAAAATCGGACACCCTGTATATATATATATATATATATATATAAGGCTGCGCCCTCGCTCATGAAGACTCACAGAGTTTGCAATGATGCTTCATCGTTGGAGAGCCAGCAAAACGCTAGGAAATCAAAGCGTAGTAAATGGCCCGCCCGGTTGACTCTTTGGTCTCTCTTCCTCCTTTAGCTGAAACTTGCGCTCGCCAACGTAATGTTGCTTTTTGCAAGCCTCCGTGTACCTATGGTACTGTGGCTCTTGGTGGTACAAGCTGACTCAGCGAAGCGTCAGCACGAGAGTAGAGACTTCGATCGAAGATCGCCTGTAATGAGAGGGTCAAGCAGGAAGAAACAGGCACAGTTCAAATCATACTAGCGCTCTCTCTCTCTCGAAGACATTCGAAGACTAACCTTGCAAAGCTTCAATGGTAGGACGAGCTGTCCCGCCTAGTCTTTGACCTAGCCTAAGCTACGCTGCCACCGTGGCTGCCGCTCTTAGTTATCTGCGGTCGATGAGACCGATGTTGGCTGTAAATATTTCATATGGACGCTTTTTATTATCGCGTTTTCGAAATGTTCGTACCTCCTCAAGGAAGCCTTTCCTCCGTAGTACTGCTACTACTGCTACTAAACGATTCCGATCGATATGCAGTAAGTAGGCAGTCAAGAGTTGGATGAGGAGAGGAGGAGGAGGAGAAGGGGGGTTTGCAATGGCGACTTAGTAAACGAACGTCTATCGATGCCGGGTCCAGTTGCCTCGGTCCTCATCTGACTGCTCGGCCGAGGGCTTCGGAAGGTCACCTCTTCAAGCTAATGAAATGACTGCAGCTAAATATAGATCGCACTACGTAAATAATCTATGAGCCATCATTGCATAAAAAACGCGCTAGCGTTAAGCAGGCTTCATTTTAATCTTAGCACAAAATTGGCGAGCTCTATTCGAATATAATGTGCTCTCTTTAAACAAAGCGTTTTGCCAACGTTTACCGAACAATTGCTAAATAGGTTTCGGGCCACGTGCGGATCGGATAGGAACTTTTCAGTAGGTACGATGCTACACAATACTGGTCAATAGTCCGTGCCGAACCGTGTCATAGACTTTACCAGCAGTTCTGACTGCAGTATAGATCGCTTACATTAACGACAGCGCGACTACTAGACGGGAAACTTCTGCCCACAACTCAAAACACTTTTTTGTGGTAAGAGGGAAACATGCTTTTACACACACCCGAAGCCCCACTAAAAACCTCTCACCTAAATGGCCTCAGGAAGAGGCGAGAAGCTGGAACCCTTTTTTATTACTACTTCAACCCCTACTTCTCCCTTAGGGTTGCGTGGACAAAGCGCACATCGCGGTCTGCATCAAATCTTTTTGTTTAATGATGGCCGCGACAAAATCCTTCGGGATGTGCCGGCGTTGGGTGTCGTGCAAGAGGGCCTGAGCCCTTTGTTCACGTGTTACCGGGAGTTCCCGGTCTAAGAGCCACGCCAGCTCCGCCCTGTCCGCGCTGAAAGCCGCGCATACTTCGAAGGTGTGTTTGACGTCGTCTTCTTCTCCTGAGTCGCAGAGAATGCATGCTGGCGACGGGGCACGTCCGATACAATGTAGGTATTTTCCTAAGGTGCCGTGGCCCGTCAAAACTTGTGTCAGAGGGTGGTACGACAGTGATCCCTCTCGCCTTTTGAACCACTCCCGAACATCCGGGATAATGGAGCGAGTCCAGAAACCCGGCTGTCCCGCCTGAATCTCCAACCATCTATTGTTCTAAGCGTCTAGTGTCTGACGTCGTGCGTCTTCCTGAGAGATAGAGGAGTCCGCACGACGTACTGCGCTTTCCAGAACCCTTAGTTACCCAAGCGATCTGCCTCGATAGTACTTGAATAGCCGCGGTGGACGCAGTTTTGTTGGCTCTTGCAAAACAACTCAAAATACGGCTCAGCTACACACTACAGAACTAGTACCTACGGATTAAACCTTCCGGTGCAGACGGAGGCGTTCGGTCTACCGCTAAACGCCAAACACTGCGGCATGTGGGACGTCAGACGCCCGCAAGCGTCATCGCTTTGTTGGTGAGGCGACTCAGCACCGTCTGATTAGGTTTTGCAGGTTAAAATGGACGTAAAGCTATTGGGGTAAATTCGCCCCTGTCACAACGCTTTCCGATGAGTGTAAGCGAGACTTTTTTAGAAGGTGTAGTCGAATAAACAAAACATTAATCTGAGGGTCGTTAGTTATTCTATAGTATACGATTTTGCGTGTATGTGCTGTTCAATGAGGGGCTGCCTCGAGGGTAAGCTCCACTGGTAGCACTCTACACAAGCCCTAGTGAAGCTAGTTATTCACATTTCCCTGTAACCATAAAATTAAATAATCAATTATCAAGTCTGTGAAAGGGCTAAACCGAGCAAAAAGTATCAGACACATTTATCAGCGTGATCAGAAAAGTAAGAGTAGACACTGTGTTAGTAATTGCAGGTGTTAGGAGTGGCGCAATTCTTTCTCTGTCAAAAATATGACATTTGTTCGCCTACTTCAATATTATCACGTGCCGTATAACTCGACGTATGCGATGTTTTGTCGCATGCCGTCATCATCACATTTATTTTACTTATATTAAATATGCATATTAAAGCGATATTTATAGTGTTATCAGCTGCTCTAGGCATATCTTTCGAGAGCAGCAATCTGTCCATATGGGTCAGGCAGGCAGACGCATGATATTTTGCACACGTTTGAAAGCACAGTCTACAAATGCACTGTGTGTAATCCTCGTGAAAGCTTATATTCAAACGCATCAAGTAATATTAGCCATGAACTATGCATCTGGCACAGAGATGGCGTTTGTCATATGCGAGACCAGGCCAGTGGTAAGAGGCACTTAAAATAGCCAGGTTTCTAACATCTCCTTCGACTTGATCAGCTGCGGCATCTTCACCATCAATGGAATTATTTCAACAGCCGGTGCACAGTCTGAAATTAGGATAATCAAAGTGATATCTTTATGTACACTGGAAAACACCTTTTAATCAAAGTTTGCCCGAATGAGGTGTCTCCGTACACTGTCAAAACAATACATCAGCCTGGAAACAATCCTGAGGTGGAAGAGTGCTACTCCCTTCGTGACGGGCAGTTGTCGAACGTGGCTTATCTCTCCAAAAAGAGAGACTAGAGCTCTGCGCACTGTCCCGTTGAAGGTGGCCCTAGTACAATGGAGCCGAAGCTCCAGATGACGAAAAGAGCCTTGCCATATGTAAAACTTACTGAAACTCGCTTCTAAAAGTATTCTACCGGAGTAGGGAGTTGATACAATTTAGCATGATATATTTCAGATGATACTTCATTGTACTTCGCATTATCACTGCTGCTCTCAGCATGTCATTCGAGAGAGGCATGTTATTCGATAAATGCATGATACTTCGCACACCCCATAAACTATGAATCTGGCATACCCGTGGCGATTACACGAAGAAACCATATGATGAATCATGAACTATGTGTCTATCAAGTGGCAATTGTCATATGCAAGACCCGATCTAAGCTGAGAAGCTCCGAGTGTATCCAGGGCCCTTTCGCCGAGTGCATTCAGATCTCATCCTTAACCTTCCGCCGGTCTTTATTTTCCCATTCCAAGGCAGCGTCTTTAATCGCAATCGATATATTTTAGCAACCATTGCATAACCTGACATGAGTTACACGAAGCGGCTTTTTACCCGCCTTCACAATCAAAGTACTCAGATTATGTACATTGCAAAACATTTTCAAGCAAGCCAAAGTTTGCCCGAATGAGGTGTCCTCATTCACTGTCAAGTTTGTACATTTGCCTTGGAACAACATTGAGGCAGAAGCGATCCATCCAGAAGGATGGATAGTCGCCGAACGCCTACCTCCCCAGATGAGGAGAGTAAAGTGTCACTAACAAATAAGCTTGAAATTACGCCCAGAAGAGAACCGACAACACCATGCGTGTCAGTCTCTTCGCCAGTAGATTTCAAGGTGTTCTACATAACGTATTTTTTTCCTAGACCGATATATAAAAAAGGCCTGTGCGATCACCGACTAGGCCCGGGCACCGTACCCTACCGAGGCAATCTTCTTGATAGGCCGGAGGAACCGTTTCGCTCTTTAGCTCCGCCTCAACATACCTTGGAGATAGGCATAGTCAACATATTAAGGTATCCTGCGGTGTTTCGTGATCGGGGGTTTACGAAGCACTCCCCATTGGCGCTGGGCGACCGATAAAGCATGAACCATCCCGCTTTGTGCAAGAGCATTTTGGAGTTTGCCTAATTCCATGACTAAAACCCGACACACATCGCCTCTTTCTGGCCTTTGGGCAAAAAGCTGGCTGCGAGTAGCTTCTCTTTTTTCCCTCAATTGTTTAAAAAAATTGCGCAAGCAGTCCACGTTCGATGGGGGGGGGGGGGGAAGATGACTTTTATTAAGTTAGAACCCCCGATTACCGGCTCGCACTTGCAATTGCTCTTCTGCCGTAATGCCCATGTGTGCGTATCACATGTTTCATCAATTTCTTTAAAAAAGACTAGATGAAATATCTTCCACTTTTATATACTTATACTTTTATTTGCTTATATATTTGAGGTAACAAATATCTTCTTATGAACGTGTAAAACGGATAAAATAAGTGGAAATGTCACATATGCTCCAGGTTCGGGCGTGCCCAGTCTAGCAGAGTTCCGCGCACAGAGGCGGCGTTACCCCGCTGAATGTCCAGCGATAGTCTCTGGTACAGCTCTAGTGTCCTCTGTCGAACGGTTGGGCGCCTTGCCGACACGTTGAATGAGTTTGTGCGTCTTCGGCCCAGGTCCCCCAGTGTCTCGAATGCCAGTGGGCAAAAATCATTGGCGTAGGTACTGGCATAGTTTCTGCACTTGTTCGCCTTCGCCAACATAGATGCGTGACCAGCATGTTCCGCTCCCGCACTAACCATTAAAGGGGGTAATGATTCAGTAACGGTTGCGTCCCATACTAGCATGCGACCCATCCCAAAGGCCGTTAGTGTCAGTCCGTCCGGTCGTTTTCCATCATTCCTGCAGAGGCCAGGAGGCTCGAGAATGCAAGGAAAGCCAGCAGACCTCAAGGCTCGGCTAAAAAACCGAGCAAGATGGCTTAGTGGCAAAGCCTTTGCCTTGCATTCTGGAGGACTGGGTTGGTTGGCCCCGCACTAATCCGAATAGTGTCGTCATCTAGTAGAGTGCCTAAGTGAGCACTGGGGAGAGCCTGTAACCAGGCCCCGGCACTTTTTGCGGAGACCGCCCGTAGCCTGGCCTTTTTAGTCGTAGTGGGGGCTTGCTCAGTGTCTTCCACTGCAAATATTGTGTACTTTTCAATGTAAGTTACAGTGTACGCAGGTAAGTGAAGAGGCTCGTCCGATACGGTACAGGTATTTTCTAACAACTCCGTTCTCATAAGAGGAGTTGCATACACACCGCAAATTTGCATCACAGGGTAAAAAGTGACTTTTGGTGTTCGTCGAGCCATACTACGAGATCGTGCGTCGTCTATGGCTGGCCTGTAGGTATCGAGATTCATCGTCTCTTTCATACCTTGGTGGCCATGCTTGTGCCTACGGGTGGGTTAAGGAAGTATCTTCTTTGAAATATCTCTTAAACCAGGAGGTTTCAGTGAATTTGCCAGAGAAGCTGGGCTACCGTCATTCTATTACTTTTTAATTCTTCCGAGTACCAGCATCGTCTGAGTACTGGTTAGTATGTGTCAACGGATCATCCGTGTAGCCAGCGCCGCCGTAGCGAGGCACATTATTACGGACGATCGTGGCTAGGAGATATCGCCGAGAGTCGATGGCGCCGCATGTACTGGGCTGTAGCCGAGTGCGCTCGGTTTCGCTATCAATGCAGTTGTTACCGCCTGTAGCGTGCATGGTGAGCCTATGTGGTGAGCCTGAACATCCAGATGCATATAGGCGAGACGCTTCTCCCTATCAGAAAAATTAGCCTATGGCCGTATACCGCCTAGATGAATTGAGCCAGAAAGTCTGGAGTTCCAGCAAGTGTTATATGTCGAAAATCGCTTGTTGCGGATGATTCGATTTTACAGGATCTTGTAAATACTAAAATATCTGAGAGACGAATGTAGTTCAGTATAAGAACACTTTGCTTAGGGTGTGCCACTGGCATTTACCAAGGTGACCCTTTGGATTCAGCACCTGCGTCAAGAAGCCCATTGATTCTCTCAGAGTCATTCTGAATGCATAACTGGTACTTCGACATTTGCCTGCACACAAGCGCCTCTGAAGTGATATCTAATAAAATTTGCTGCTTCTTTTTCCCGGCTGGTGGGATGTATTTGAATTATAATAAATGCAAAGCTGGCTGGTAGATGTTTTTACTTCACAAAGTGTGTAGTGGCTTGAGCAGCAAAAGCATCGGTTATTGCCATGGCAGCGACAAAAAAACAAATCAGCGTAGGTTTGAAGATGCTTTTGCTTTGATATTCTCTACAAGGTTTGGTCTGTTAGATCCGATTGGGCATTGCCCTGCTGCTTCATTGCTGCTGAGAGACGAATATAAGTTTAGTATGAGAAAGTTACGTCTATGGGTCTCCAGGGACGCCCCTACTTGGATCAGCCAGTATCCGGTTCACTCGTCCAAATTTACCTGATCTAGTCTCTAATCAGCCTGCGCAAGGTAACTATGTCATCTGAATGAAGCTGGACAGAGATCATAGCCAATTAGCAGCATTCTTACCGGCAAGGACCTTCTCCTTTATGACCTTGGAGACCTTTTGTTTAGCGCAGATTGCACATTCCCAACATAGCTTAATAACGTAACATTAAAGATGGGGAGGACCACTTGAGAGTACACGTTCTATAAGGTTAGCTGCTAAATTAAATAAATTGCAAAAATTAATTCAAGGACGCTGTTCGGCAAGCTATTTTAATAGAACCTTATTTGAAACACTTGCCATAATGTTGTACGCGGCAACTGTGTCATTTCTTCTAATCAAAACAACAACAAACTTAATTGTATTAAAACGCGGATAATACCTTTCTGCGAGTGTAAAAATAAAGGTCAGCTCCGTAAACCGCTTTATTGATATCTGCTTGAACTGAAAGAAAATAAGATATCTGAAATGTAAACAATGGAAGTTACACCTGAGTCACCTTTTCAAAAATGGGCACGCTTTGCAGAATGCATGCAATATTAATATATGCATGCAATTATATATGCATGTCAGAAAGCGGTTCAAAATTGCGCATAAAAGTTCAGGTATTTTCGTTTTTGCCACAATATAGTGCTATATAATCAATAGCGCACTGAAGATCATCTCGGCAGAAGTCATGACTAAGTTCTTAGTTAGATTCTTATCCTACATTTCCTATTGGAAATAACCATAATGCATGTGTTTATTGCTTCCCGGCCCGCATCACTTTGACACCAGATTCTAGGGAATTCTAAATTTTGCGTGATTCAAGCCTTGACAACAAGCGTTATCAGGAGCAGAGAGCGACGACGAAGGCACGATTGACAGATATTGACGTAGAACAGGATCCACTCGAACGCGTTATATGCCCTGCTTAAGATTGACAAGTTTAAAGTTCAGCAGTAGGGTCCGACCTACTCGCAGACATGACACTTTCCGGATATAGTAGACAACATGAAGAGAATGGACAGCGAGGGTGGACGTCACCTATTGGGACCGCTCTTTGGGGACAAAATTAAAAAATCAAATGGTCTCTAACGGCAAAATTTGCGGCGCTTCTCTGTCTATGAGTGAAATGACCAGTTAATTTCGCGTACGCGCTTAATGTCTGACTTAGCCAATTGCTTGTTGATATCCTTATGCCCAACAGTCGAATTCTGGATTTCCCTAAAAATTAGCGTCCTATCTCTGAATCATCGAGGCTAATTCTGTCCTAGCTAATTTATCCACCTCAGATTCTTTGTGCCGAGTCATCTGTGCCTCTCCCCTAGTCTATTTTTAGAAATCTAGGAAGCACCCAGATTAGCCGAGTGTTACTAAAAATGACTAAAAATGCCTCGTTTGCTTAGTTGCATTAGCGCAGCCGTGGCTCCAGTTAAGGCAACCCAACTGCGGCTATTTTCAGACCAGAAGCAAGAACGTGACTTTGGCCAACCCAAGAAATTAAGAGTTGGGCTTCAATTGAAAGCACCAATTGTCAAAGCACACACATGAGACTTAGTAACGCCTGGAGTAAAATGAACCTTCGTGCCCGTGAGCGCGGTAATTAACAACGCCTTCGCAGCGGCACTCCGGTCGGCAATATTCCAGAATAACAAGTTTACCAAGAATCCGCAGCCGCTACAAACCGCTTCAATATGCTAATACTTTGTATACGCTGTGCTAGATTCGGCAATTTAAAACTGGGCCAGGGATCAGCTTACAGACTGCGGATAAAGTGTGCACACACAGCTAAACATTCTTTCCCCCGCAAAATAGCAGCAGAAACTAAAAAGTAAACACTTTAAAAAAAAATGTAAGTACGAAAACCCACTGCACTAAAGTAGATCTAAAGTTCAATAGATTCAAACCATACTGCTTCTTTGTAAGGTGACCGTACATGCATAATGTCCTGAAAGTAAATGCGCAACATGATACACGCGTAGCACCTACCGTTTTGAGGAAAAATATGTACACTATTATTGTACTTGGAAAAGCTCAGTAATGTCAACGCTAGGAAAAATATTAACGTTGGTAAAACAACAGTGTCAGAGATAGTGGTTGCAAGGCTACGCATAGCAATGTAATCATATCTCTTCTTCTATTTTGTTATTTTAATACTTATTGGTATTTACAATTGTGATTTTGAACAAATTACTTCAGTTTGAACAGGATATTCTCATCTCATATCAAATAATTATACATTGGGGCAAGCAAATGTTTCCTGGCAAATGTATAGTCACATGTTGTCCCGAGAATAGATGTTGCAGTTTCCCGTTGTATATCGAGTTACAGCCCCTGCCGTAAAAACTTTAATGACCTCGAGTCTTCAGTTTTGCCTATACGCTGAATCAACTTATATGTAAGAGAGCAGAAATCTCGAACGACGAGCCAACGTCATCGGACAAAATACGTGTGGACAGCTGATTCCTGAGTATTTCCAGCAATTCCAGAAACACGATTTGCCTAGTCCGCACGTAGAGTTGATAGAATATCATAAGGGCATTATAATACAAAGTGTAAATTATTGGTAGAGGCGTGAACGTATGCCTTAACGAAAGATCATTTAATTGTCATTCAATTCAATGTCATTCATAGTCTGCTACCGGCTTCCGTCGGGAGTGCATCGGGTGTGGTGGTCTCCGTCTAAGATTGGTGATTTTGTGTGACTTGTGTCTTGCCTTGTGTCGTGTTGATGATGGGGCGAATCTTCTGTCGTGGTTGTCCCAATCGGACCCGATGCTGAGGCCCGGTGCATTGTGTAAGCCTCTTTTTTCACGTTTTTGATCGTTGGCATTGACTGTGCACTGAGTGTTGCTTTGGCAAACCAGGCGTATCTAGTGCTGTTCTGGCTAGGGGTGGCCGCTTTGCTGCACTGTCATACAGTAGCTCTGCGCTCTCCGACGGATCTAGTCATCACTTGTCATCAGCTACTTGCATGCAACCGTTTGTGTCACTGGCCGCATCTAGTAGCTGACAAATTCGGTTGTCAGCAGGAAATTATATTCTTCCACATGAACAATGGTCAACGGGAAGATGATGGTCGAGAAGAGGGGAAGGGTCGGCTTGAGTTGTACACTCAAGACTACCGTCGATTCGAAAGACCGGAACATGAAGTTAGCTGCGTTGGCTCGTAACAAACTGACTGCATCGAAAGAAGAGTCAGCTGGTGGAAATGAAACAGAAACATCTGCATTGAAGCCGATAGTCGATATGCCGCCTTCAGAAAATTATGTTGTAACAAACTGCAATGCTGAAACCGACTTCCGGTTTAAGTCATTTAGTCAGCCTAAAGACCTCTTTAGTGTAGTTATTGCGCGAAGAGGTGTCAAATCTGTTGACGGAGTGAGTGTTTCTACAAGCGAGCCGTTCATTGATAGGCTACTTCTATTGTGTAGTGAGGTGGACAGACTCTACCCAAACGCCAAACTAGAGTCGAAAGCTGAGATCATTTATGTCTGGTTCAACAACACTGATGAAGCAAACGCGGCAGCACAGTTGACGACGCTCCTCGACATCCCGGTGGTGGCTAAATGCGGCGATTTGGATGCATACCGCGCCAGAATAAACGGAGTTGATAGAGGATTTACTGACGAAGATATTCTGTCTGCCCTTAAGGATGTTGGTGTCGTCTCAGCGAAAAGGGAGAACATTACTAGGAGATCAGGATCCACTGTCACGTCAACTACTGACAGAGTCAGTCTCGAGTTTAATAGGGTTCCACCGACTGACGTGTTCCTTGCTTTTAGGTCTCATAAAGTCACTATGCGTGCTGGAACGCCAGTCTCATGTTACAAGTGCTTGAGGCTAGGTCACATTGCGAAATATTGCCGAAACGAAGTAACATGCAAAAGATGTAGACAACTGCAAGCACCAGGCAAAATGTGTAAACTGTAGAGGCCTCCATGTGTCGTCTTCTCTGTCCTGCCCTATCCGATTATGCGAAATAGAGAAACGCAAAGCCTTGCTGGAGTGTCGCTTGTTGCAATAGGTCGGATAAGAATATCCTGAGGAAACACAAATCAAAGTAGTTGACTCGCCACAGCCTGCTACAGCACCCGATTCCTCATCCGCTCCAAACTTAGCGCTTGGATCATCCACGTCTGCACCACCCACCTATGCTGCTGTAGTGAGGTCACTGATCGTGGAGACCTCGACTGGCCCTGACGTTTGCGTAAATCTACCGGGATCAAAATCATTTGCCAAGAAGCAGATTCGCAATCGTGAAGAGGTTTGCTGCGAATACTCTTCGCAAGCCTTTCTGACTGAAGTCATCGCGCACCTCTGTTACTCAATAATCGAAGGGACGTGACTTCGGCATAATCACTTTTTGGAAGCACGTCACGAAGGTTTTAAAAGGTGTATCCCCAAAAGCGGCACCGCGTCTAAAAAAATGATTGATGTTCTCACCCCGTTGTTGTCGACCCTCTCGATGCTAGCCTAGCATATTTTTTTAGTGGAATCCCATCATCTTGGTGTTCGTACATTCAAATATTCTTGTAAATGCATAAACTATATTAGCCAACACAGCACGTCTAATATGAAGGCATGCCAACTTTCGAACAACGTTAGACTAAATCACATTGGCTTGGCGCAAATTCATTTAAATGCTGGCACTGGAGGGCCAAAAAAGCAGATCAACTGGAGTTATTAAGCCATTTTTTAGATGAAAAAGGGGCCATGTTTGATGCGGCAGTAGTTAGTGAAACTTGGCTAAAGCATTGTGATCAGGCATCTCATTCCATAGGTGGTTTCGAACTAGTTACGTCAAGCAGAGGGCAGGGAAGGCTAGACGGCGGTGTCGGCATCAGCGTGCGCTTCACCTGCAGTATCTTATCTTCTTGCTCAGTTTCTAGTCATGATGGTAATGTCCAGGTGGTACGTGTGCATTTAAAAAAGGCAGGTCTTGAATGTTTTATTGTAGGGTTCTCATCCAATCATGTGTCGTGCAAAGACATCCTACTGACTACACTAGACGAGATGTTGCCGAATTATACCTCCACCCCTGTCACTGTTATGGGCGATGCAAATATTATTCTACTTTCGGTTTCGCAACCTAGCGGTTATTCATCATTCTTTTCCGTTAGAGACTTCGCCCTTGTAGTGCATCGCATAACCAGACCCGCTTCGGGTACATGTATAGACCACATAGCTGTTTCAAATTGCTCGAAGTTTATTATCATCCAGCCTACGGTTCTCGAAACTTTGCTTTGGCAAAATCGACTTTAAACCCACGTAGACGTCATACAAAGGCTAACATCGACACGTTCCTATGCCGCTTACAAGATGTCTCGTGGTTAACGGTGTATGATGCAGTCAATGTAAGTTTTGTATTTGACGCTTTTAGAACTATCCTGCTTCTTACATACGAAAAGTCATTTGACCTTGACTCTGACAGTTTGGGTAAGGAGTGTCAGTTGTCTTTTTCTTCAGGTTTACGGCGGCTGCGTCGCAAGTTTAATAAGTTTCTCTCCCGTCTCTGCTTCCGAGGTTCTTGGTGTCCTCTCCAGTCTCAAGGCAAACTGGAGCCGAGGTGTCACGGGTGTGCCTGCAAAATGGTTGAAGCTATCAGCTTTTTCGATTGCAGGGCCTCTGACTTCTATTATAAATGGCTCGTTTGAGTCCGGAAACTTCCCAGCACAGTTGAAGAATACGGCGGTACTTCCTTTATTCAAGAAAAAGGGTGAACAAAACCTCTACGCGGTCATATCTATTCCATTAGTAGCAAGTGAGCCTTGACTTGCTTGCTTGAGCAACAACAACAACAACAACAAAAGAGGAGGTCCGTGTCTACATACGTACTAGAGGGGTGAGTTATATTACGATGTGTTGCGCCTTGTCATTGCGTGCGAGACGAACGCACACCACTCGAAGGACGAGGAAAAACATCAAGAGGAACAAGAAAAGAACGCGAGAACAGCTTATTTCCAAAGCAAAGATTCGCCAGCACGGCGAAGGAATTCCGAGATGATTCTGTCCCTCTGTGTTTACTCGGTTTGTTTTCGTCGCCTATTGATCATCTGTCGTTAGTAGATCTCCTTTTTTCTGTAAGTCGCCGCGTCCCCGCGTAGCAAATTACAGGCCGATATCTGTCGTTAACTATATCTTAAAGGTCATGGAGAAGTAGGTGTTGTTCAGGCTAAATCGATACTTAGAGTCAATTCATTTCCTATCACCCAACCAGTTTGGCTTTCGCAGGGGTAGGTCGACTGACCTAGCGCTGGCCCACTTACGGCAGCGGGTGTCTGAATCGGTGGAGGCAAACACGTTTTGTCTTGCGGTCTTTTTTGACGTGTCGGCTGCTTTTAATTATTTTGACCATTCTTTACTGTTCCAGATGCTCGCTCAGCTCGACTGCTGCGTGCCGGCTATTGCCTGGTTTGAATCATATCTCTCAGAACGGAGGCAAGTGGTCCGAGCTGGGCAAATGGAATCCTCGTGGAAACAGGTTGATATAGGTACCCCTCAAGGTTCGGCTCTCGGGCCTTTTATGTTTCTTATCCTTCTGAATTTATCCTATTAAAAATTCAAGGGCTAAATATTGGTTGTACTATAGCTTTTGCTGATCACACGACGCTAATCTACGGAGTTAATAATCGAAATTTTGATGCAGATTTACACCAGTCTCTCCTAAATGTTGACAATATAATTGACATTTTTAATACTTCTGGTTTAGTTGTCAATGCCGATAAAACTGCAGAAAGCATTGCCTAACAACCAACTACTCGAGCTACGAAGCATTGAGCTCTCGCAGACAGCCAGGTGCCTGGGGCTCGTTCTCCAGGAAAAAATGAAGTGGCATCCCCACATACAATATATTGCACCCAAGTGCTATGCTGTGATATCGGCGCTGCGCAGAATTAAATTTATGGGAGTCCCCACAGAGGGCTTACTTCTGGTGTACAAGGCCGTGTTCTTACCGGTACTATGCCTTCTCTGGGGTGGTGGATATGGCGAAATTCTCCAGAGAGTCAGAGTAATACAGAATTATGTACTTAGAGCCATTTTTTTCTAGGAGACTAAGAGATTCGGACCATGATTTATTTACTCTTTTATTTTATAGACTATATTTACTTTAATATAGTCTATTCAAGGTGGAACAAATTTACACACTGTGGGCTTCTATGCTAGCATACCCGATTTTGCGAGGTTTCTACCAGCGGAGATTGCGTTTCCACTAAATCCTACCTCAAATCGGACATCAGCTAGGCGAGCAACAACTTTCGCAGTGCCCTCAGTATCCTTGAAGTCTATTCAACACGCATTTGCATGCCGCCTGCCCGAAACTTGGACTTGGATCCTAAAAGTATTAGATGCCTTAGATCGAAGTAAAAAAATGCTCGCGAAGTAAAAAAATGGCTTTTAATTTTACAGTCTGAGTAAGGCCGATAATCTATTTATATTCTAAATCGGGGTTACTAGTGCTTTTTATAAGGGACCATCTTTCCAAAATAAATTTGCTTTTAATTTTTCAGTGTGTTTTTACCTGATGTCGTTGTGTACTATATAGATGCTGTATGAGTGTATCAATTCACTTGCGCGTATATGTGAGCGCGTGTTGCCTCTATTGCTGTACATTGTAACAAACGCTCTATAGAGATCCTTGTGATGATGCTTAGTGTGATTATGTATTGCGCTTATTCAAAGCATTCTTCGAAATATTGTCGAATGTGACTTTTGTCTCGGTGTTTAATTTATTTTGTAACCATTTTTATTTACCGAGGACTTAAGCATTGCAAAATGCAGTTCCGTTGAATAAACCACGTTTGAAACTTGAAGACTTGAACTTGAGAGGTATTATTAAATAGATTAAAACAATTTATTTAATTTTATTAATATTGTATCTTATAAAATTTAAATAAAATTACGTCAACTTGTACTTGTAGTAATAAAACCTATTTTTAAGACTATGTTTCAATTAAAAAAATCTGGATAGTTTGAATATCGTTGAGGTATACCATTAAGTCCTATAACATATTGAGGAAAAAGTTGTATTTAAGCCAGTAAGTATTAAACAAAAAAGCATTTTTAATAATGTGTCATTAAACTTGAATATTGTAGGACGCTTTGATATGCTCTGACTATCGAAGGTGCCAATGAGTTGGTTACAGTTGCATTCCAAACAAGCATGCTGCAACGCTTAAGGAAAGTAAGATCATCAGGTCTTATCCCAGTGTCTCTATAAAGGCCTGCGGCATCCAGTATACATGGGAAGTCGGCAGATCTCAACGCCCGCTCAAACATCTCAGAGCGGAATGACCCGCTTGCAGGCCCCCGTTCAAGGCGCACAAAAGGTCATGATGGGCCAACGAGTCTACATGACAGCTGCGGGGACATCTATGGGAAATATGTAACTAGGTTAACGCCAACTCCGACACTAATACGTATGGTTCCATCGTCTAAAAGCGTTCAAATTGGTGAACAGGGTAGGGCTGTATCCAGGCTCCACCCTCCTGACTTCTAACAGCTCGAAGTCTAATCCTGTCAACTACGAATGAGGTCGTTTAATGAAATTTGTTAATAGCTTTTCTTTTAAAGGGATTATCCAGCCATTTCGGCTAGCCTTGTTCTCGGTAGCGGAATTGTAAAAGAACGACAGTATTTCAGTTAACCTTTGGACTTCCACATCTTACTATACAATAAAGCACCAGGTATGTTCAAAAATAGAATTACATAATACCATCCTTATAGTTCCAGGATTATCGACATTCTAACATGATGATGACGGTGGTAAAAAACGTAAACCCTTGATGAATCGCCACATCAGAACCTTATTTTCAAATTCGTCCCCTGGCGGGGACGAGAGTGAAAAATAGTGAGTTAGTCGAATTATCATCGCCAAAAACGGCGTTCACAAATATATGGTGTTGTTCAAGATGATTTACATTTTCGAGCGTAAATAAGGAGCAAACGCGTGCTTTAAAGGTGCTTCGATTGTCCAATGCGGAATACAAAAATAATATATGTATAATGAGTGTGTATGACTGCTATCAAAAGTTTTGTTGTAAACATTTTGATCTTGAGAATGAAGCCCGCGAGGGACGTTTAACGAGGAAGAACGCATTTGAAAGTTCTTTTTAACACTGGTCACAGGCGTTGATACCTATATACATTTTATGACTTGCTCCTGCGCTTCCAGATAGGAGAGTGGTCATTTGTTGAAGCAAATCTCGAGACGAAAACAACGAGTCAGAGGTTGGCGTGATGGTCGCTATTTTTATCACCAGGTGATTTGACATTGTGTATTTTTGACGGTTTTGACGATGACCGAAGTCGAAGTTGGTTGGCGCTAGTTGATTTGAATGTGTATAAGTGCCTACCAAAAACTTTTAGATTACGAGGTGACACCCATTAGTGGTTCCGTAAAATGCAGTCGGCAGTCGATGTTGTTTAAATAACAATAAATATAGCGTATGCTATTGAGACGTGACCATACGTTGCCTGCGATGCATTTTGAACTTGGTGTGAGAGTGTTCACAATGAGCCGGCGGGTTCATCGTAATGTCAAAGGTGGTATCAATCGTCTGAGATACTGATGAATGGTAGTGGTGATCTGTATAGAACGTAGAGGTTGGCATCTTCACACACTGGCCCGAATAGTTTATTAACGTTCCAGTTTCAAGTCAAAATGTAGCATACTAGTAGAGCGCCCAGAAAACGCAATTTTAACTATGATCTTAATCAGAACTTGCAATTGTTGGGAACCATTTCTGCTATAAATTATTCACGAATCGATAGAGGTTAGGCAAGTTTCTCTCCCAAAATCGAAATATATACATCATGCTCATTAAAAAGAACAGAACTAATATAATCTGGGCAGAGCGAAAGAAACGAATCCGAAAAGTTAAGTCAGTGTGAGTTTGTAAAGGTCCGCAAGCCAGTAAGTTTAACAATTCTAGCCGCAGATGACTCGTGACATGGTCCTGCGTGCATATCCCTTAACATTCGCCATACACGCATCAGTTCTAAAGTTTATAAATGACCTTGATCTTAGATACTATGGTTTATTAACACCCAGGTTGGTTAAACTATAACTAAGTACATCAGTCCACCTCACCGAATCTCCTCTCATCTTGCGAGTTTAGCTATTGACTGAACTGCGGGACATGCTGCGGCGTGGTATCTATCGCAATAGCCTAAGCATCTCGAGCACCTACAACACTCCTGAGGATCGTGGAATTCTCGCGTGGTGCATAACACGTGATGGAACTCGTGGGCTGCAAACGCCGTAGTAAGATGCTCTTATATCCGGCTGCTCGCCAGGTTGTACTCCTCATTGCTATCGTCGCGTATATTCCTTTGTCTATATCCTTTAATTCCCCCCCCCCCCCTTCTTAGTGTAGGCCACAAACGCCGTCGTTCTAGGTTGACCCCATCGTACTTGTAATTCTTGTGTCATTAGAGTGCCCCCTTTTAGAATATGAACTATTCTATTCCTACAAGAATTAGCTAACCCCAAGACCCGCTTCATGAAGAAAAATCGAACTCTATCTAGTAACTGTAAATCTGCCTCTCTTAATTTTTCCCATATAAGTGATATACCATATGTTGCTTTTGGCTCTACTTTAATCTTGAAAAGGGCGGACGCGGTATTTATTGATAACATTTGCTGGTTTTTTAATTGCTGCTGCCGCTCGAACGGCTTTCGCTAGTCTGCTTTCAATATGCTTTCGGAAACTGCTACCGTTTGACGTTATAGTGGCCCCCAGATAGGTAAATTTCTTTAGAAAATTTACTATATTACCCCTAGCTAGCAATTTATTAAGCTAATTTACTATATTACCCCTAGAAGAACGTCGTCTTTCGCTAAACGACCTCCTCTTCGAAATTTTACTGCTACTGTCTTTTGCCAGTTAATACTAAGCCCCATCTCGTCCATATAATCAATTAGCCGTTCCAGTCCCTGTTTAACCCTAAATAGACTCCTATAGATCGCTATGTCATCTGCGTACATTAAAGTGCTTGCCCACTCTCGAATCCACCCCTGCCTCACCCGGTTAGGTAGCACTCCCAATAGTACCGAAAAAAGCAATGGGCTAAGTCCGTCACCTTAGGGCACTCCTGTCGTCTGCGTTACCTTTCCTACAATACCTAAACTATTGTCGATGTATACTGTACTCTCCCCAAGAATGGTGCCCAAAAGTTTTAATGAACGATACGGCACTCCCTCTAAAGCTAACTTATCTATAATCCTACTTCTTAGCGCTAAATCAAAGGTGGCTTTAAGATCTATAAATATTGCGTATAACGGTCCTCTCGGCTCTGATAGAGTTTCCCAAATGTCTGCTAGCAATTGGCGCAGGGCCGTATGGGTCGACTTTGACCTTCTAAACCCATGTTGTTCTTCTGGTACTGCGTTTCTGATTTCAAGGAAAAACTCGAGTCTATTTTATATTATTCCCGAAAACATTTTATAGGGGCAACTCTCAAGTGTGATTCCCCTCCAAGATTCCGGCTCTGTTTCTATGCCTTTTCCTTTCGGTATGACAATCAGGGTATTCTCCTTTCACACTTTAGGCATTCGCTAAATAAAGCTTTCCAGCATGGAGCGAGTGCCAACGTTTGCTTTAAATGTTCGTTTCTTATCATGTCGTTCCCGGCCGCTTTGCTTCTAGGCGCCCTTTCAATTGCCCTGACGACGTCTTCGATTGTGACTGGTCGAACTACCCATTCCCGTGCTAATTCTGCTTCTTCGTCTCAAGGCCCATTGTATAATGTTATTTCTTTCGGGATGGTATCGGCTCCCTGCAGCACATTAGCAAAGTGCTTAATCAGTCGACCGGTCTCCACTAAGCACTGCTGTTTTCTTTTCCGTTTTAGCCACTTGTGCGGTTGTTTCTCTGCTTCTTGCAACAGCGCCCACTCTTGGCTTTCCTAATATTTTTGTTTCTCCTCTTTGTATACCTTTTGTGTCATGTTCTTCACCATTGTTGCAAACGGCCGTAGTACAGGAAAAATCTTCACGAATTCCCTAAGTAATCTGTTGGCATTTTTCGCTGCTCTACACCGATCGCTGAATCCGTTGAACGCACTTGTTATCAGATTCGCCAATGTACGCTCATAAAACTCTATTTGAACCTCCCCTGGTGGACACACTTTCCCAACTCCCGTTAAAAAGATCCCGATATTCCCTTGTCCCGATCCCCGGCGTACGATTACGCTGCCTACTGTTACTAACTTTGAATGCCATTGCCATAGGTGTATGTCTTCTAAGCCCCGCCCCTTCCCGAAATGATGTATTTTGTCCCAAAAATGTTATATCATTCCACGTTTACGTACGTAGCAAAAACGTCGGTCACTGACGCCCCAGTACTACATTCGAAGGTTTGTATGCCTGCCGGTTTTACATAGGCTGCCACAATTTCAACCCCCCATTGACGCTATTGCTACTAAGTTTTCGGCTATTATTCCTATTTCCCCCCCCCCTTAAAATCTGCTCTCGTGAATACGGAAACCCCCCACTTAGCCTGCCCCGTCCCTCGCCTTTATGTGCTAGTGCGTGATGTCCGTAGAAGCCGCCCAAAGAGAAAAGTTTAACCGCGCAAGTTTCCGTCAATATTAGAAAATCCACTCCTCGGAGTGCTTCCGCGCCTAACAGATCTAACACGCCATGTTTTTCGCAGTTCCACAGCACTACGTTGATAACCTTTTCTCGATGGCAGGGGAGGATATTGTTCTTTTTACGTTCTCGTGCGGAATCCAAATGTTTGTGCTCGGTGCACTCATGTAAATATTCTGACTCTTGGGCTCAGTCTCTCCCGGGCGTCACTGAGTCTTTGATCCACGGGTCGTGATGCTTTCGTCATTGCAGCCATTTGTATTTGGTAGGGGTGCCGCCGTTTCTTTGACATTGTTTCGGATAAACGACCTTGATTTCGCCTCTTGCAAAGAACGTGACAATAATCGTGTTCAGCCGATTCTGTAACTACCAGGTGATTAATATATGTGTGCCTTTCAAAATATTGTTGATGGGATAGAGTGAGTTCTGATGAAAGATGAGGTACGATAGGAGTTTATCACTAGTAGACAGATTTAAACAGTTTTAGTTCAATAGACATTTTTCTTTCTTCTCTGACAGGAAGAAACAGTAAATCACCAACAATAAAGATGAGCTGCTCACAGCCCATCACTTGCCGTATGACGTATTCCCCGCTTATTTTTAAGTGTGGTACGCAAGACCATTTTGACGATGTCAACCTAATAATAACATACAGTACGATCATCGACTAAGTTTTTTATTTTCATAATATTAAGCATTGTATAACAAGCGCGAACAGCGATAGTTGGTCTGTGAGCTAACGACATTACAGGTGCCTACCCCTAGAAACCGCGTATTGTAATGTTTCCTGTTCATGGTACCATGGTCAAGATGGGGCCTGACGGCAAACGCCTCAAATATTTTGACCTGACGTCCCTTAAACTGAAATGAAACCCACTTAGGACTTAATCATCATTTTTTACGTTTTAGAGGTGGTTTCGTCTAGTGAAAGAAGCCTCGATCCTACTGCGCGTCCCGATGATATATTCCAATTCTATTCTTTTTTTCACGAGCGTTCTGAGATGCATAAGAGGTGGTGGGTTGCAAAAGTTGGGTCGGTCTCTCTCGCTTACAAATGAACAACGTTCCAGGGTTTCTGTCCTGTGCCTTGTATGTGTGTGCCCGAACTACGACACTGCGATGCGACACCGGTATCCGTACCGCTGGATGAGCGCAAGCACTGCGGGGGAGGAAGCAGCGAAGATGCGCGGATTAGACCCGGCTAACCATCTCTCATCAGCCATCATGTTGGCTGGGCCGTCTCATAAAAGATACACTGTTCCTCTACTAGTTCTGCTTCTTTATCTGCGTCATTTCTGTTTTGTCCCTTTCCACCGGCCATTCATTTCTGGCGCCTCGTTCGAGCAGACGGTGGCCGCGGCTGCCTTTCTTCTGCGTGTTCTGCATTTCCGAAACCATGAAGTGTGATCGGACCACTGCTGCTGTTGTTGCTGCTGCAAATCAGTTGGTTGGTTTGTTGGGGGAGAGAAAGAGAGAGAGCAACAAGGCCGAAAGGAACACTCCCATCTTCCTCCCTTACATCCCTTTATTCCCTTCTCCTTGCATCCCTTTATTTCTTTTTCCTTGCATCCTTTTATTCTCTTCTCCCCGCCTCCCGTCTCTAAGTCCCTCTCTCTCTATCTCTCTCTCTCCAGTTCTGTGTAACTATATTTATACGTATATTTATTCCATGCTATTATTTGCGTGGTTGTAGCAGTTGCTGTTGTTGGTGGTGTTTGGTGTGTTGCTCTGCGGTTTGTTTAGCTTGCGCAGTTTTTGAGGTCGGTATGCGTAGACCTTCGTCCTCACCAAGTTTTGCCCTCACTCATTCACTCGCTCACTCGCTTGATTGCCTCGTTCGACAACGGCATCCTCTGAGAGGAGGAGGACAAAGAGGACGAGGAGGAGAAGGAGGAAGACGAAGAGAACCTCCAATGAGGAGCAGGAGGAGGAGTTGACACGCCGTCTCCTCTGTACTCCTCAACGTTCTCCTTTTGCCACCAAACCACCCCTCTTCACTCGAACTTTTTTGCTCGCACTGTCTCTCTCTCAAGAGAGGGCGAGAGAGAGTGGACCGCGAGTTGAAGTACGTTTGACTAGGCTGCTGCTGCTACTATTGTTACTGCATGTACACCACGAGCCGAGGCGGACGACATAGACAAAGGAAGAGAGAGGGAGAGATGAAGGGGGAGAGGAAGAGAGAAGGGGAGAGATATTTTACATCGTTCGAAACGGTACGGCTGATCTTTTGATGAGGAGCAGGTCGGAGCCAGCTGTGTGTGTGTGTGTGGAGGAGCGTGCAGTGTTTCTGCCGTCACTGCAGCTGCTGCTGCTGCTACCGCAACTGCTGTCGTCGTACGAGTAGACAGACACAGCTCTCTCAGCATCCAGCCGCGTATACAGACAGCCCCACATATATAGAGCCAGCTGCATGCACATAGCATTAGCATAGATAGCCGGTCGCAGTCATACATCGACACATGTATGTACACACGTACGTATGCAGATACACATGTACGCCGCACATGCGCGTGCGCGCCCATACACACACACACCTCGGCGTACGCAACCACCCACTCACCCATCTACCCATCCAGCCACCCAGCCACAACTTATTCAGAGCCGCTAATAGGCACGGATACGCGCCTATCGAGGGAGGCAGGCAGGCAAACAGACACACTAAGGGAAGCGAGACAGAAAGGAAGAAAGGTAAATGGTGGTAGCGGCAGGAGAAGGAAGGCTGGAACAGCGGCGGCGGTGGCGGCGGCAGCAGTGGTAGCAGAGGCCGTAGCAGCATCACCTACGCCTGCAGCCAGCATCCCTCCCCCCCCCCTCCAACATCACTACCAGCACGGCTAACCCCTCTACCACCTCCAACATCACTATACCAGTAAGGCTACTCCCCCCCGGAACAGCACCACCACCACCACCACCACCTCCGAGGTTACGACTACTACCAATTCTTGTCGTCGTCGTAGCAGTAGTGAGGAGTGATGTGTATGGGTTGGGTTCTGCCCTCATCCTCGCCGCCGCCGCCGCTAGGAGGGTAGCTCGGCTATGCCTTCGTCCTCGTCTACGGGGGGCAAGGGGGGGTAGTAGCTGCTCCTCGCCTCCTGTATCAGCATCATCATCATCATCAGCAGCAATACCATCAGCAGCATCAGCATCAACATCATTTCAACATCGCGAGATCTCATCGGGCAGCGGGCTCTAAGCGAGAAAGTGGGAGGAAACGCAGTGGTCTCTACGTCTGTTCTGTTCCTGCTGCTGCTGTTGCTGCCGCTTATACTACTACGACTTCGTTTGCTGCGACTGCAGTCGCGTCCTAGAGCGGCACGCGGCTACGAAACAGCAACGTAAACAACAACAACAACGACGACATCTAGCCAAAACCAGGATCCGGAGCGGGATCGGGAGGCAGTTCGATATCGCCTGGTGGCCCATCGGTGGCATTACTGCTAAGTTCCTGTAGGAGGAGGAGGCTCACCGACCAGCCGACGGACCAGAGTACGGACGAAGTGGCGGACGAAGCGGTGATGACGATCATGTTGATCGTGCCAGTGGTGGCGGTAGTGGTGGTGGTGGTGAAGGTGATGCTGTTGGGGATGATGGGCGACTCGATAAGGGCGGACAGAGGAACGTAGGGTGCGCCTCTTCCACGCGAGAAGGTGTCTCCTCAAGCCCAAGAGAACACACGACATTTGGCTCCGAGTGGCGACGTCGTCTGCGGGAGGCAAAGGTGTCCGCCGTGTCCGCAATTGCGGCGGTCAGCCTTAAACAAGAGAGAGAGAGAGATTTAGTGGCTGCCACGCGACCTGTCATCCGTCAAATAAACAAGCAAACGAACGAGCAACGAGAAGGTCTTGTTTCCTCTATGCTCATCAGTGTGAAAACGACGCGTCTCTGTGGATTTAGTTGGTGCCACTGTGTGACAGGGACTTACAGATTCTTCTTATCGTTGTCATTGGTGTTACCAGATAACGTGATAAGCAGATGAGGCCATAATCTGAGTCGTAACTTGACGACGTCATCTTAGTTAAGCGGTTAGTGGCTAGCAAATCAAACGGGAAAAGGCGAGCAGTGCGGTGTCAACTGCTGCGATATCCAAGCGATATCGATCGACAAATCGATTGTTGATGGCCGTCATTCACCGTATAGTGTAGTTGTCTCATCAGAAGCAAAAGCAGCAGCAGCAGCAGTAGCAACAACAACCACTGTAACAACGACGGCAATCGACGGTAACAGAGTGGCGCAGAAGTGGAACAGCAACAAACCGACGAACCAAAGACATCTGCTTCTGCATGAGCCTGCCTCTACCTGGAACTACTTGAGGCGAAGCGAGTCTGCTACAGACGAAGTGCGTTCATTCTGTTTGGATAGTAGCAGAGATTGGTAGCCAGGGCCGAGTGGTATTCAAGCGACTGTGCAGCAACTCGATAGTCTGACCGATTCAACTGCCAGATCAACTAGCTAATGTTGTTGCTGCTGCTGCTGCTGCTGATCGCCGCAACGTAGACGATAAGCGACTATCAGCACCGATAACGTCAATGCCTACGACAGGTGTGCGACCCGAAACGCAGGACAAACTGCCACCAGCAAATGGGTGACCGTCATGCACCTGTGACTGTGCTTTGGAGTCGCTGCTAAATCTTATCTCTCTCTCTCTCTCTCTTCATTTGACCACTAACCCTTTATGTACAAGTATACAAAGAACACACATACAAACGGAGTGGCCTAACGTCTATAAAGGTTCAGCAACAAGACAACAGGCGTCAGAAGTCATCCTTTGCGGTTGTCGATTCGTTGTGGGTGTGGCGTTGAAGAGTGCTGATTGACATCTCCGCCGTCACCGCCGCAGACACTGTCGTCAGCGTTACGTTCAGCTGTCACGCGTGACAACGATCTTCTATAGTTCGTTAGTGTAGTGTAGGCATCCATTGCACTGGCCTGGTCCATTGACAAGCTGTCCGTCTGTCTGCCTGTTTGCCTGTCGGCCGGGTGTGTATCACTGTGTCTCTTCTATATGTGCGTTCAATCCGAGCTCACCATCTGTGCTCGGCTCGGTTGTGCGTTCGTCGTACGTCGGCCACCATAACCATCACCCATATCACCGGCCGCCGCCGCTGCCGCCACAAGCAAGTCTTCTATTCTCTCTAGAACATCATTGACACCGTCATCGGAACACAGCGATCCGTTCTCTAACTCTACCTCTATATCTCCCTATCTCTCGCGTCCTCGATCTCATCGGCTGTTCTTCCGGCCCCGGCGCACAGGACGAGATGCGGAGACACAGCTCAGGCAGCGTAATGCCCACTCAAGCCATCTTTGCGGTCTCAGCGATACTCGCCGCCCTCTCCGGAGTGGGTGAGTAACATCGAGATCAGTTGTTTTCCAGTTTGACGAGCACACTGATCGGTTCGTAGTCTATCGCCATGCTCGCGGGCCCGTCTCTAGTAGCACCCGATTTCAACGCGAATTCTCACACGCAACAACAGCAACAACAACAACAACAACAACAGCAGTTAGCTCTTCCCGTTTAGCAAGCATTGAGTCATCTACTATTTGTGTCGGGTGCAATCCAGGCGGTAATTAACAGCATTCCGCATACGAAATCCGCATAGCATCTTTCTAAACGGCTACGAACGAACATTTCACGTAGTTGTGTTGGAATACAAGTGTGCTGAAACGATTTTGCGGTAGCCTCAGTAGTGAGAGCAGCAGCGTAGCCGACTATTGGTATGACCGACCGTCTTTGCTAACATCGAAAGCACTATTGTGGCCATTTTGTGCATCGACGCCCGGCCCTGCTGCCTAAAAGAGCGACATTTTTATCGTTGTGCACGAACTCGTGTTTGCTTTGGGGGGATGACTATATATAATGTTTGGACGGAATAGACAGTCAGTAAGATTTATACGTTTTATTGGCTTTCTTCATTGCTTACGTAGGCTGAAACCAATCTTTCCCGTACGAATGAGAAGTTGCCTTTGAGCTTGACTCTTCGACTTATTCGTGTTTTACGACTCACGACTAGTTCAGTTTTCTCCGCTGCTAGGAGGAACTACACTTTGTTGAAACAGCAACCAAGCGTTTTTCTGGTTGCATGAGTTCCCTTTACAGTGACGTCTTTGTGCTTGACTACCGACATAATAGCCTCAATGCAAAAAAAATGCCCGCCAGTGCCTCCATCTTCATTAGTAGTCATGGTAAACGAGAGCCTATGCTATGCTAAAATGTTGAACTAACAGTTTTTAACTATTTATTTGATCTGGGCTAACAGAGAATGAGGATTCAGGAAAGGTGTGTTGAGTTTGAACAACCGACCGTCTATTCAACATCTATTTAGTTAGCAACCGCACAAAATCACAGTTTTAAATTCTTCCTCACTATAACAAGAAATGTTATGTGTCGTCACCGACTGGAATCATACGTCCGTCCCGATAGATGCAAACTACGGTTCTTAATTTTTCTAGAAAATCATTACCTAAAAGCCGAAAAAGGGAAGTCCATACTTGTGGTATGTATATATGTACGCTCTTTATGACACATCTTATAACCCACCTTGAAGCATCCCGCAACCACTCACCTTCAAGGATTACGGTTAATCGGTATAATTGCGTTCTGTTGCATATATATATATATATATATATATATATATATATATATATATAATATTTCTCTAATTCTTTAAAAGGTTGCTTTAAACGTGTATGCATCGCACACGAGGTTTGAGGTCTAGTACAACTCGGCGTTAAATTTTTGGAAAGAGGAACAGACATGTCTTTTAAAAATGAGTAAATGAGCATGAAATCCATAATATAAGAACTGCTACGAGTTTTATTTATTGAGCATTATCTTCAATACAACATTTGTTCTGCTTTGAGCTAACGTAGTATGCAATTCAACAAGATGCAAACTTTTCTTCCAAACACGCAAGTATGATTGACATTTGAACCTCGTCGACGCCTCCTAAGCAAACTCTTTTTATGCGCGATGCTTTCTTATTGTACCGTGCTTTATGCAATCACCGCAAATCTACCTTGACTTGGCGGTCGTGGTCGCAATTTTTGCCATACTGCGACCGTTTATTGAGTCCTTGTGTGGACGGTGGACATTTCAAAGGTTCCCGTGACCTCGCCTGCTGTTGGCCGCTAGCCAACAATTGTGGTAGGGGATCAGTTGTTGTTGTTGGGGGGAAGGCTATTCCACTTGGCGGCGGCCATCGGCGCCAGCCATTCGAGTGTGCAATGTCATTCGTGCGCCGTCATGCTGAGCTCACAGCCGGTCTGTACCACGGTCCGACGGAAAACGCCAACGAATGGCGTTGCGGTCCAGTGACTGAGAAAACCACTTCGACGTCGGTTTTCGTGGAACACGGATAATGCGGACATTGTCCGGGATGGCCCTGCACACTTACGTCTACCTACACCTACGCAGACATACAAACGAAGCTTTTCCCACTGCTTAGTTTGTCCTCAGCCTTCGGTCAGGACGGGGTTCCTAGTGGCCTTGGGCCTGGTCAAGACGCCAGGTATAGAAGTAGTAGTTTGTGCTGAGGCAGACGCTCTCGTCACGTCGCTGCGAGGAGTTGCGCACGCTCTATTAGGTAAGAAACCTTATAGGCGGTGAGCATCCTATACTGGCTAGCTACTATAACTACTGGTGGTAGTTGCACTGCGATCGTCCGGACGACGCGAGAGCCAATCGAAGTAATGACCCCCTGAAGGCTCGCTCAGCGAGCAACTGCCTCATTGCTTCTCCAAGGGGTGGGGGGGGGGGGGCAGTCATCAGAAGCCGGCCGTCCTGTACTGAATTCCAAGCATCCATGCGACTTCAGTTTACTAAGCTATCTAAGCTGCTTTTGCTGCTGCTACGATTACTCATAGTGCTGGTTCGTACTACATTTACTATCTGAAGAGCAGGTTATACCGGCCCAAACTCATTGGCCTAGATGTGCGCGGCAAATGGGCGCGGTCAGATTCATCACAGATTTGTTAGTCGAGAATATTATGGAACCACACACAATTCGTTAGTCGAGAATATTATGGAGCCCTGCAAGCGTTACCTTCAAGTTGGCGAACTCACACTATAGCAAAACGATTTATTTAAACGTATAGGACCACTTACTCAACTGCACAATTCCCTCTTAGGACTAGCGCACACAAAGTTCCAGTTGGTAAGTGCGTAGAATAGGACACGCGGTCCAGAAGTTTTGCAGATGTACGTGCATGCAATCTGTGGGACAAAACGGTGAAGACACTATTGTCATTAGCACATGCATGGCAAATGCATTTCCACAAGTTGTGACACTGATCATTAAATGCTAGCCTATAATTGCACTTCTATGATTTTTATATGTCGAGTTGATGAACAATCGTTTTTTGGAGAGAGGAGAAAACACTTATGCACATCTAACTTATTAGTTAGTGTGGGTTCAGCATTTTTCAGAATGTCCTACCCACGAAAACGTACCATCCCCGGTGTCACTTCAAGCTGCCCAGAACTAGTTGTGTATTATTTCAGACACCCTAAATGTTGGATAACTTCTGTTTCGTGCTACCTAAGCTATCTTATCCGTTCGAGGATCTATTGCTCTCTCAATATTGAGTCTACGAAAGCACTCACTAGGTTCCATGATCCCTTATTATGTGCCTTAAGTGGGACCAGGTTCTCAATAGTGAGTGCGTCCCGCAATGTGCACTCAAGCGCAGCTCTCTCATCGGAAAACCTCGAGCAATGCAGCAAAGTACTCGTTTGTGCTATGCTGTCCTCTGCTCCGCCTTCACATGATGCGCCATCTCGTTTCTTTGCTATATGATCCTCTTCGCGGCATCGGTAGCATTTGCTTGAGTTCGTTGCATCGTCGTGCCTTGTATCCAAATTGCTGACACTTGAAACAGCAAGGAAGAGGGCTACTCCAGCTACTCCACTTTTATCTTGCGTTGATCTAATATTTTATTTGCTATAGCTCTTGGCAGGCGAACCCCGGTAGTACGCTTGCCACCGCTCACTTCTCGGGGCTTCCCCGTCTTGATTGTCCTTGGGCTTAAAGCCCTCGATGCCCTTGAGTAGAGAGACCTCGATTTCTTCAGTAGTGCTGGCTTCATCAAGGTTCCTGAGCAGCATCAATTCTAGCTTCGCCACTTCAGCTGGAAAATTAGCATTATTGCTTTCGTGTTCAGGAACTTACGAGTACATTTGATGTTTGTGTAAGCGATCTCATGAGCGATGACAAACCATATCCGAACCATCATTGCTTGGATGTCGAAGATGGCATCAACATCTCATTATTTCTTATTTGTCGGCCAAGTTGTCGAATATTTGTGCCATGAAAAGTTCAGTTACGGTCACTACTTTTAAGATGTGTTCTTCAACACACTGACTTTACACGCCCACCCTTTTTAGAAAGCAGGCCATAATGCAAAGCCACATTATGCGCTAAGTTTGTATCATTGTCACCAGGAATGGACATGTACAGCTTAATATAATCGGCACAGTTGATAAATCTTAACAACATTAATACTACATACTTGACCATATCAATGAACAACATGAAGAGCAAAGTTTCTAAGATGGTGCTCTGTCGACAACCTGTTGAGATGCTACACTCCGTTGAAGCCTCCCTTCCTGAAGATTTGATTTCTCAATTGTCGGAAATTCACTGACTAATATTTGGACCCAAACGCTTTAATTGTAGTCCGGAGATGAGTAGCATCGCTTTTTCTTAGGAATCTTCAAGAATTCGGCGGAAGGGGGGGATGACGAAGGCCGCGAAGGAATATATATTTATATATATATGGGGTATATATATATATATATATATATATGGGGTGTATATATATATATATATATATATATATGGGATATATATATATATATATGGGGTGTCCGAATAATCTGCAGGCATCTTCCAAAAGTTTCCGCGCTCAGAGCTGCCCTCTCCTTTCTCCTCTTGAACAGCTCAGGGTAGAACGGTCAATTCCGAGATGAAGCGTTACTCAACGGAAGAACGCATAGAGGAACTCTGTACACGGCATGCTGACGAGCTCTTCACGCAATTTGCGTTCCACATAACCGGCCATATGAGAACACCGGAACAATATCCGGAAGCAACCGTTCGACGATATGCCCAACAACTGAGTTCTCCTAGCACCTCAACCTGGTATATTTTAAGGTCGGATCCAGAGATGTATCTATATAAGATTCATCTGACGCAAGAACTAAAGAGTGCGGACCATTACGGGCGGCTAAGCTCGCCAATTGGGTTTCCGATATAACTCAGCCAAGGAAGAAGAATCAGGACGCCGAATTCGACGGTTTAGTTATTCTTCTACGAATGTGCAGTAACTAACGCTTACCGGGAAACGTCTTTATGTTAGCGCTAGACTCCTACGACGGAGACTCTAGACTCTATACTTGTGCGTGTTTGCGTAATTAAAGTCTCAGATATTTTGTTGATTATGTCTAGTTGTCTTTTAGCATCCGCGACATGAGGCTTGGGAGGAGTGGTCCATCGGCCCCGGGAATTTTTAAGATGCGTACATGCATTACAAATGCCTGTATTTGTATGTATGTATTACATACAGAGCGTATCTGGATGTTTGGGTCACATTTGAGTGGTTCGTCGGTTTTGGTAGCAAAAGAGTAAAGATACCTGTCTGCCAGTTGATTAGGTTCACGCTGCCGTCGCTTCTTTGCAAGTTCCGGCGCGAAAAACAAAATTCGTCATTGCATCCAATGGAAAGGGGGCGGTAGTGGCAAATATGTCTTATTTGGGAGTGAGAGTCAAATTACAGATTTCTGTTAGCCCGATGTGACTGGCCGGACATAGGTTTACAGAATGTGTGAATGCCAAAAACGAATTATTCGATAGAGAAACTGAACATACCAGTGTGTTCCGAATATTTGGGCTTCGTCTGGAAGTTATCCAACGTTAACTAGCGAACGAAAATAGTGATAATTAAAACAGTTTTCAAAAAGTGATATCTTTCGCTGCATAATTATTTAAATTTTACGTTCAATGCGTTAAAATGTTATCATATGCTTGTAGAACAGGGCTGACCTTTGTCTCGATATGTACATATTTACACGCAGATTTAAGGGCATTTATTATTAGACAAGCAATTATACATTGATACTTGCGACCATTCGTGTACACGTTACACATGCAGATATGTGTAATACACTATTACATAACATATAGTTGAAGTTGTCTTAATTTGTACTGCACCACAAAAATATTCTGCTTACAAGATTCTTTCTAGGGATGGCTTCGAACTTGATATTGAGATTTGATCAAGTCACACTTCTGAGTAATTCATACTCTGAACTCTTCCTCTATTAGAGCACATTTTGCAACTTTTAAACAACAATATAAGGTTATAGCACTTAACTGCCCCGATCAACATATTGCAGCGTTGCACAACTTGCCTGACAAGCTTAATACAGTTAAATATAGAGTTTCGCGTTTTTGGTAACAAATGAGCGTATAGCAACGCCTGCGTAAATAGAACAAATATTTGTTTTCAATTTAATTTTCAAAATTCAGGTTTATTCACGGTACCGCAATTTCACAATGTCTCATTCTTCCGTTGACCCACATGACACGTTTTCTTCAACTAAATGACGTAACTAGTTTTGACTAGATTTTTTACTCGTTACCCATTTTTTAATTTCACGTTTAAATAATTTGACTGAGGTGAGTACACGAATTTTCTTGGGAAGTTCGGTCCAGATAGTCTTATGTTCACATACAATAAGAAGGTTTTAATTACGATTGATTTTGCCGTTAGAAAATTTAGCACTATAAATCTCCAGCGGCGTCTTTGCGTTCGCACCATATAGGCAAAATTTGCCTTAATTTTCTGCCATTTCCTCTAAATGATTCTGATTAGCGACAAATGTACGTTCCAGAACGACGGGTTCAACAACTAAGTTTGGATCTGCGTCACACTACACACAGTGGGAATGGATCCTGAGGGGTATATGTCTCCTTTAGGATTAAAGGGTAGCATCGCTGAATGGGCCAGCAACAACAGTGAACTCCCATTGTAGATGGCAAAAAAAACCTTTGGCAGTATGCATACATTAAATGTATTTGCCAATCAGTTTTTACGCTCATCGAGAGCGCAATCGACAATTTCATGCAATGCAAAGTATACTTATACTCAGCCCAAGCGTGCTGATATGAAACCACTGTCACTTGCCTAAATAAGCTAAGCAATTTCAGTAAAGTTCATTTAATGTATGTACTTAATTAGAAGATAGATAATAGAACGCTAAGCGCAACAATGGATTTGTTGCAGCCGGGCTCTCATGATCTCGACGCACCCTCACAGGACGGTTTACAAAATGGCAGTAAACCCCAATCTAATCGCAGATAGACATGCAAGATGAAAGTGAGGAATAGAGCTGAGCAGAGGAGAACGGCAGAGACGCCTCTCCCACGGCTTCGAAGTAATGCCAAAGTAGCACCGAGCCTGGGGGGGAGGGCGTGGGGAGAAATACGGGCTTAGTGGGTTTGCGAGTTCCACACTAGTCACGCAGGCTGCTAGTGGCGCATGTGCATCATGCATTCCCAAAACTTTCCAGATAAAAAATATATTTGTTGTTTCCCGTTCTTGTGTTTCGGAGCTTGAATTTATAGATCGAGCCTCATGTAGAGAAACATTCTGTCCTAATATCTGGCTCAACCAGCAGCTGCAAAAATAAGATTTTCCACTCGTGTGAGCCAAGGCTGCAACCTAGTAAAATAAGTGCGGTCATGATGACGCAACTGTAGAAAAAGAAACACTGTTACTGCCTATGATGTAGCAAACAGCAACTCCGAACTGCGGTTTTCAATATTAGAAATCAGGCATACCGAACTAGATTTAAATTGCGCTGATATGACAGCCGTGCCGCCGGTTGCAAACTTCATGCCAGCCCCCACGTATCGCACGTGTTAGAAGCAGACGTATATTTCAAAACGAACGGATTACATTATGCGTGGCGCTACTTTACGGCATCCACGGAGAGAGAAAACCTGTTGTTTCGCATCTTCTATTAATATCGAAACTTAAAGGTTGTTCTATTAGATATATTTGTACTAAAAGGGTAGCTTTTATTTTTTATTTTTTTTTGCTTTTATTTGACAATAGTATATACATATTAATCCACCGGCAGTAAGAGAGCTGCTATTAGTATATGGATAAGCTTGATAGTATGATGTCGATATATGCCAAGTCTATGCATACAAAACCGGATTTTTTGAGCAAAAACAAATGTCTCTGATTCTATAACGGGGTAATAAAATATTTTATTTAAAGTAACGGCATACACTGTGCTAATCTTTCGGGCAACTTGCGAATTTTCTACCAGAAGATGTCCGTATCTTTAGAGGCAAATCAAATATTTACCCACTTTCGGACGTTTGTGTACAAATATTTTTTCTGCTTATAATCGGATGGAATCAAATCTGGTGAATTACTGGGGTGGGAAAGGGGTTTCCACTGAAAGTGCTTAATAAGGTTTTCACCGACTCCGCTTTGTGTTATGACGCGTTAGGTTTCACCAGTTTCTACCCACCACAGAGCATTATTTTGGAGGACACTTGAAAACGGTTAATTAAAGTCAAATAATTAAGTGCACAACATTGAAGACCCATTGTACCCATTCTAAAAGTTTAAAAACCCCTCGCCGGTAGCGCCAAGTATTAGAACGTATCGGATCACCGGGTTGAATGCATTGCAGTCTACACAGACAGTTACTCTCACATGATGAGAGGCGAAATTGTCTGCAAAAAGGGGCATTTACTAAGACGTATACGAGTTTTGTGTTATTTAATTGCCGCGGCTGCGATAGTGGCCTATTGTGTTATATATGTGGCTAGCTACAGCAAAAGGATATCTGCGAGTCATGACAATAGCGCCACAAATTTGAAGAAAGTAGAAATTTATGCCAAAGCTATACGAGAAGCCAAGCATTTTTAAGCTTCTGCGGTCAAACTACTTAAGCAGAGCGAACGTGAAGAAATAATCAATGATAGTAGGAAATATATTAGAAATGCAATGGGTTGATTTCTTTTCTAGAACAAAACAATTAATACGTTTTTAACTGCCGTTAGTAACGCCATGATGATAATGAGATACTAATGGAACGACAATAAGTCTAGCTTTAAGTGCTAGAGCGACACGTCCTATTATCAGCCCTATACGCTCGTATATGCATTGTTCAGTGAAAAAACAAATCGAACTACGAATTTTGAGAAATGGATACCAAGGCTCAAAGAGCCGTCCAACTCCGTAGTGTTGTTCTTTGAATAGTTGGGCCGCGTACCGTAAGGCTAAGACTGCATATCATACATGTTAGGTCCTGCAGAATTGCTGCACGTTTACAACTGACCAGAGTTCTAGCGGCATTTCAGGAGCTCATGACTGCTATGCGCGCGGATTGAAATAATATCTCACAGAAGTTCATTGATAAGTTAATTGGATTAATGCTAAGCCGTATGACGGTCGGAATTAGGACACGCGCAGGTAATACACATTCGAAGCTGCGGTAAAAAACGAAAACAGGAGATGGGCGAAGCCTCCGAGGTGCAAGGAGCCACAGAAGCAATGATAAGGGGTAGTAAGGAGATCCCTTAACATGGAGAAAAATCTTGTAACAATATTTGTGCGAAACACCAAGGAAGGACTATAACACGCGCATTAAAAGTTCTCGAAAATAGCCCGATAACGCTCGAAAATAAAAACAGATGCCAACTAAAAACGACAATGGTAATGATGTGAATATGCTACGAAGCGAGGCTGAACGATAAAGAAACACAACAGACTGCTGAAGCAGCAAGTGTCAGAAAAAAGCAAACAACTTCATGAGCACATCAAGCCGCTCGAAGAAGAGCTTAAGCAAACGCGCACACTGGAGAAAACCAAGCAAGCTAAAGAGCTACAAGAGTGTCGGAAAATACTGTAGAACCTACAAGATGCGAACAGGTGAAAACAGAGTTGGTTAAAGAATGGTCGCAGAAGGCCCATGAGAAGACGCGGCCAGTCAAAACTAGCAGTACAGAATACCAAAGGGTGAGATGACTCCTTCAGGCTCAAGATGCCAATGATGCGGACGTATAAGACGGCTAACTCAACTATTTGCAAGAGCTAATTAGAAGCCGGCCGAAACGGCGTGGATGATAAAAACCCGCCATGTCGAGATGAATTTGGGAGAAGTCAGGACTCATTAATGAGTTAATAGGCAGCTCGAGAACCCTGATAGCGGGCACGGTAAGCGCAGAAGAACACTCTGAAGTCACGCTTGAAGTGATCGAAAAAAATTAATCAGACACTGGCTGACGACTGGAAAGCTGAAGAAGCCAAGAGAAAGAAAGCCCTCTACCATATCAGAAAAGGTAAATGCAGACTAAAGACAGTACAAACTAGCGTTAAGGTTGAGAAACATCGTCCACTTACGGGAGGGTGGGATAAAGGTGGCCACAACCGCCATATTGAAAAGCAATAAAAAAAAAGACCGCATTTGATGTCAAAGAGACCCAACAAACCACCAGGATCGCAAGAGAAACTCGAGAAACCCCAAGCAAAAGGTTGCATCCACCCAACAGCAAAAATAAAATTGTAACGAGGACACACGGCTACCAGCCAAATACCAACGGAAGCCCTTATTAAAATCGCCGTAGCCAACGCCAGCCAAGTAGAGGACGATGCGCACCGCACGCCGATGCCGGAGGGTTCATGCTGTACAACAAGAGCAGGAAGAAAATAATCTTTCAGGGATGATGTTTCAGGGAAATGTGGATGGGCGCTGTGGTCCAACCCACAGTACCCGTTAAGGCGCAACGATCCGGGAAGGGCTGGACATGGGCAGAACTTAATCGAAAACCGACAATGTTCAT
Source organism: Dermanyssus gallinae (assembly GCA_003439945.1). Taxonomy (NCBI): domain Eukaryota; kingdom Metazoa; phylum Arthropoda; class Arachnida; order Mesostigmata; family Dermanyssidae; genus Dermanyssus; species Dermanyssus gallinae. The sequence continues at coordinate 123,970 of QVRM01003983.1, forward strand.
CTGCTACATATCGCCAAACCCGCGACGGCAGGAATTTGATTTCCTCGCGGAGGAGATCAGGCAATGTGCGGAAGAAAAAAGAAAAGCCATCCTTAATAGAAACTACTATAAGCGGCTGCATGGGGAAGCCGACGTTCGAACGGCAGAGGTCGGAAAATGTTAGAATGGCTTGCTCAAATGGACATGACCCTCTCCAATGACGGTTTCGACCCACGTTTGAACGAAGAGACCAGTCTTCGTTTATCCATCTAACAGTCAGCAGCAAGAATGGGTACGAAAATAGGGGTAAGAAAAATACTTGTTAAGCGACCGTAAATATATATAGTGAACGAGTACGAAGGGAACTTGAGAAATATATCAGAGAAAATGGATTCCGATAAATTTGGTGAGGGGGTGAAACGCTCCTCAGGGACAAAGCCGTGTGACGTTACAAATTTACTGCGGGAAGCGTGTGATGCGTCATCTAACTATAGACCGGTCGGGACCCGTTGCAATCCACCGCCTAAATACTGCTAGACAACAGCCTCACCTCGCACATTTCAACTTATGCAAGTTATGACGGGGCACGGGCGCTTCCAGAAGTGCCTGCACAGGATAGACAAGGCTCCGAACCCTGCGTGCGTCATGCGCAGGATCGGCGAAGTGGATGATGTCACTCACACCGTCGTCCTCCACAAGAAGACGCACCTATTTTATCATCATATTTATTTCACTCATATTGAGTATGCATATAATATAAACAATTATACAGATTATACAATCAGCTGCTCACGGCATGTTACTCGAGAGAGGCAGTGCATCCTCGGAGTCCTCGGAGACGGCGATGACGGATCTAGTCGCTGCCATGATTGACGACGAGCGCAGGTGGGACCCTGAAGTGAATCTGGTAGAGAGCGCTCTGAAAAGAAAGAACGATACGCAACATGCGCGCTGACAGCGCCTGGCAAGGAGCGCCGGCCCGGACGTTAGAGAGAAAAGTACGGAAACAAATACGGAGAACAAAATACACAGAAGAACCGCAATTTTTCATCGAAGTAAAGGGCAAGCTCTTTCCTTAAAAAAAATTTACATATATATATATGAGAGACGGTAAAAATACCTACCAATTTCCGTAGTCAGCAAAGTTGTCAAGGACGTTCTACTTTTAATACTGTATGATTGCTTTGAAAAATAGGACAGGAAGCCATTAAGATTTATGACACAATAGTGCTATTTGTGAACTGATTGCCTGCTTGTTGCAATACTGGCGAATATAGTAACCTAAGGATTTGTTTTAGAATAATAGGACATACCAATTGTAAGTATATATTAGGTAAGTCAGAAAGTTCGTCGGCTTTCTGGGACCACATTTTTGAAATTCCCGCGCTCTGCAGCAGGGCCGCCTGAGAGTGCGGCTGGGTGTTTACATTCAGGAGCAGACCCGTGGCGGCGCGACGGTATACCGGTTCCAACTTTACCGTTTCGTTTGCGGAATTGGCAGCTGTTTGCAATGGAGGACAAAAATACGCATTTTCGACACATTATGTTGTTCTCCTACTGTGAAGGCATAAGTGCAGCGCAAACAACCCGGAGGATATGTGCAGTCTACGGCGAAAACGCAGTACATAAATCCACAGTCGAAAAGCGATTCGCCCGTTTCAAAGCTGGAAACTTCAATCTCGAAGATGAACCGAGGTCAGGACAACCCAATGTTGTGGAGACCGACGAAGTCATAAGCCTGGTTACTTCAAACCCAGGTTTGACCATAAAAGAAATTGAAGATGTAACGGGAGTCTCCCACGGAACCGTTTGGAATCGCCTCCATGATGCAGGTTTCTCGTGCAAGCGGAATATCTGGCTACCACACGACCTCAATGATAGGCAGCTTGAAGGGCGAGTCGATACCTTTCACGCACTCCTCCGGAAGAACTCGAATGAGCCATTTCTGAGGAGATTGATAACCGGCGATGAAAATGGATACTCTACAGAAACGTAACACAGAAAAGAAGTTGGGTCCCCAGAGGTTCTCAGGCCGCAGCTATCCCTAAACCCGAAATTCATCAGAAGAAGGTTATGCTGTGCTGCTGGTGGGACTGTAAGGGCGTCGTGTATTTTGAGCTGCTTCCAATGGGTCAGACGATCAACTCCGTCGTCTACTGCAGACAACTCGAAGATTTGAAGGCTGCAGTAGCAACGAAGCGCCCGGATTTGTCAAACAGGTGGGGCGTCACTTTTCAACATGATAAGGCGACACCACACAAAAGTTTGGCCACCCGGCAAAAATTGGCGGAGTTTGATTGGGATGTGCGGCCGCACCCAGCTTATAGTCCCGACCTCGCACCATCTGATTATCACTTGTTCAGGTCTCTCCAGAACTCCCTTGATGGCACAACATTTGAATCTTTGGAGGCTATAAAAAATCACCTCACTCAGTATTTCGACGAGAAGGACAAGACGTTCTGGGAGAAAGGAATCATGGATCTACCGAGGCGATGGGCGAAGGTTATCGAACAAAACGGTCAATATATCATTGAATAAAAATACTGTTGTCTGCATAAATAAGGCTCTTTAAAATCGGGTAAAAAAGCCGACAAATTTTTTGACTTACCTAATATATATACAGGGTGTTGCAGGAATATTTGAAGCGCGATATGTGGAATTGTAGAGCTCGTTAAAGCAAATGTTTTTTGCAATGGAACATAGTCTCTGAGAAGTCTTGTTTCGGAGTGAGAGTAAAATTACTACAAATTGTGACACTGGTGTTTTTGCCCGACATAGGTGCACAAAATGTGCTGTTGCGAGACAAGACGTTGTCTTCCTTGACAGAAACTAAGCACACCGTCGTGTTCGTGAAAAAATTCTTCTCCATCTGAAGAATATGCAAGGCCGGTCAGAAGACGCGACATGGTCGCTTAGAAGAGAATTCGCCAAAAATGAAGTTCTTTATTAGCGTTTACGCCAAATACTTCAGAATCATAACCCTACGACCACCCACGTGTTCAAAGCTAATATATGCGCAATGCGAGCTGTGGTTGCGGAGTAATTACGATTTTTCGGTGGGATGTCCAGATTAAACATGTAAAATGACTGTGTGGCGACGTTCACTACTGCCGACGTGTCGCGCGACAGCCGCAGCGCGTCATTTTTCATGCACTTAATCTCGACATGCCATCCGAAAAATTGTCATCACTCCACAACCACAGCTCGCATTGCCATAAGTTTGGTACCAAAATGATCGTCATAAAATGCGCATTTGCTGAATATGTCCGTTTTGAGCGCTGTGAGTGGTTGTAGGGTTATGATTTTGAAGTATTTAGCGTGAACGCTAACAGAGAACTTCATTTTTGGCGAATTCTCTTCTAAGCGACCATGTCGCGTCTTCTGACCCGCCTTGCATATTCTTCAGATTTTCATCAGGAACACGTCGGTGTGCTTAGTTTCTGTCTAGGAAGACAGTGTCACAAATTGTAGTAATTTCACTCTCACTCCGAAACACGACTTCTCAGAGACTATGTTCCATTGCAAAAAACATTTGCTTTAACGAGCTCTACAATTCCACATATCGCGCTTCAAATATTCCTGCAACACCCTATATATATTTAATCAACATAAAATGACACAAACACGCCGTGTGTGTACAGTGTGCAAAATAGATTGCAAGTTAACCTTGTACTAGCCTGCTTTGCCTTCTGCCACACAAAGAGACCAAACAAATTATTGACCATCTTAAGCGCGAACTTGGTTGCAGTATGCCATTTTCTGCAAACCAGCCAGCAACACAGTCTATCGCATGTGTGTCGTTATGTCTAATAAAAATGGCATACCTCGGGAAGATTTACCTTAGTCCCGTTTATTTTAGCGACGACAATGTTGTGGTTGAACCTAGAGAGAGCATAATGTATATAGTTATAAGCACAGTAAATTGTGTTTCGTTTATAAGCACGTTTCAGCCTTGAGTCCTCTCAAGAAGTGTAAACCTATGTTAAGCTGGGTCTAGAAACTTATTGAATATGAACGACTTTATCAAGTGAACGTCTACTGGTTTGCAAATGTTTTAAACTATTCTAATGTTAATTTGAAGAACGTAGCCAGAAAGTGCGCAAAAAACTCACAAAAAAACAAGGTTTCCCTTGCTAATTGTTATAATTGACTAATTACTTGTTCTCTAAAGTGTATAAAATATTTTGCGTCGTAACGTCACCCGCATGATGAAGACGCGCATTCAACAATTACACGATTGTACGCGAATGGCGGCTATTATCCAGCCCAAAAACATTACGAGGTGTCACACATTTATGATGAACAAGAGAAATGCGCAAGAGTCGTCACATGCTACGTCAAAACAGTTACACAATAAGACACTTAGCAGTGAAATTTATAAAGATACGTGCATACGTTTAGATCCCAAAATGGCGCATTAATTTTATGCCAGAACTTCATCTTAGTGCAGCTCACTAGTTTTAATGTAAGTCAGTCTAATAAATAAATATATATTTATATATATATATATATATATATATATATATATATATATATATATATATATATATATATATATATATATATATATATATATTTATATATATATATATAGTATCTAACGTATGTAATACAAATGTTATCTTTTAAGGTTAATCAATACATTATATATATGAAAGACAGAGGGGAAAATTACCTACCAATTTCCGTAGTCAGTAAAGTTGTCAAATGACGTTCTACTTTCAATATTGTATGATCGACTTTAAATAGAGGGCAGGATGTCATTAAGATCACAAATGGCAATATGACGCAATAGTACTATTTGTGAACGCAAAGCTGATGATTGCCTGGTTTTTGTAATATTGGCGAATATAAGGATTTTCATAATGAAGCTATGGATTTCAGGTAATATATATATATATATATATATATATATATATATATTATGGTTTATTGACACCCAGGTTGAGTAAAATTATAAACATATACATCAGACACAACTAGTGCTTCCTTCATGTCATGGTCTTCCCTCATCTTGCTAGCTCAGCTATTGACTGAACTGCAGGACATGCTGCGGCGTATATATATATATATATATATATATATACATATATATCGAGAAGGAGTGAGAGTAAGTAACCTGACTGTCTGTTATTGTGATGAATCGTTGCAGTGAGAGCGGCGCCAGACGAAGAGCCCCTTCGGTGCTACCAGTGTCGCGTCGAAAAGAACGAAGACTGCACAGATGAGTACCTGCGTGATTGTCCCACTGATCAGGCGTATGATGTCTGCATGGTCAGCGTCATCAACAACGGTAGGTCTGACAACAACCGGCTTTCGCCCGGCAGCGACGGCAGTGTTATGCGCCAACACCAATTATCACCAACCATAGCGGGTCCATAGCGAGAGAGAGCGCGCGCGACAAAACGCCACACATTTCATGTAGACAAAACGAGGCACGCAGCGAATAAGGCATCTATATTTGTCAATAGAAACGATGTGTTTGAAGCATACTTCATATTGGAAGAATACATAAGCGAGCTCATGTGCTGGGCTAACAGCAGCCGCAGGTGCATCTAAAAGTGCTGGTGGCATATTTCGATGAATCTAGTTACCCATACGACAGGCAAATGACACTGCTAAACTTGGGTTGTATTTGAATTGACGACTTGTGAATTCAAGCGCATCATCCGGATCATACACAATACAGGCTACAAATTGGTCACCAAATATATGACATTCACTCCATCGTTCCAAATTGCATGTAAACTATTTTCGCACATTGGCTACAAAAAAAATCAAGAACAACTTGCTGCTGCGCCGATCATACGTGGTATTTTTCGGCGCCGCACCAAACTTTTCGTCAACACAAGTGGACTTTATCACTTAGATCATAATAATACTTAACTTCTCGTATTGCCAAATCGTATTGTATCCGAAATATTTCCATACATCTGCGGTTGACGACTAACATGGTATGTACCAAGCAGTGCCAATGACATTTAGACTATGACCATAATCGCTACAGCAGCAGAGAAAGATATTTTATTGATAACAGCAATATGAACAGTACAAAACAGTACAGAAATAATAACAACAACTCTGCCATACAAAGCAACTTTGTATATATAACGGGAGAAAAGTAAATTACGCACGACTCTTAGTAAAGCAGTGTGACTCTACAAAGCTGCTATTTGCCTAAAGCTCCATCTCCGTTGCCCCTTGACAAAGGAGACCTTACGACGGCCGCTCAACAGCCAAATAGGGTTTTTGTTACACAAAGTGGACATTGTATTCATATGTGAAACATGGTACGACAATAGCATTTGTGATGCTATTGAACAAACCTAGAGAATATTTCGACTTGACAAGGTACCACGTAATGGTGGGACATGTGCCCACGTAACAAGCTAACTCAAGGTGGCTCAAATGGACGTAGACTTACCTGTAGAATCAGTAAGCGTTAACGTGTTAAACAGACAAGGCTTTAATGATGCGCCAACTGTTGAGATGGCCGAATTCGAAGGTTTAGGTGTTGCCACCTTTGGCCGTCACAAGAACTTCATACACATGTTGTGAATGTGGCCAATAGCTGTGCCAACTTATGCTACCTCATCCTTTGAGTTATTTTTATGAACAATATTGTAGACTTTTGTGCTCACGTGTGGGCCCCTTTTTATAACAGAGATGTTGCTTTCCTACAGAAAGTCCAGGGTCGTATTATTAAACGCGTCACTCAACGACGTAGAATCTCTTACCTCAAGATGGTCTTGGCCAGCGTCGAAAATCTTCAGCGGCGCGTGGACTATTGCATCATGAGGTCCCTTATTAACAGGGAGAATTTATTTAAATTGCTTAATTTTAAAAAGAGGAAGAAAACTATTGATGGAACGGTAAAAGCTCCCGAAATGATGGGACGTTGTAAACTACTATTTCGCGTGGCGAAAACTACAACAACGCATGCGAATAGACTAAGCAAACTGGCCGCGTCTCATAGTTATGCTGGCTTGAATGCTAAATGAGTTCAGCCTGTAAGATAACTCTGTTAGGTTATGGTGAGAATATGCGTGTACTTTAGAGCTCTGACATATCTATGTCGCGCTTTGTCAAGAGAAAAGACCTAGCCTAAACTTCTACGTACCTTTGGTTGTATTTGGCGAGTCGCATGACGTGCTGGTTCCTCTTCCTTACGTGGACATGTGGACACGACTTAACGAATCTTCTTGTTCCGTCATTTGACGGCATTCTTTCAGGTGGTCACGTGTACATCGAGAAGAAGTGCGCCTTAGGTCCATGCGATCTGCGCGATCCGAAGCAGTCCGACGGACTGGGTCTGGACAAATGCGACCGCAGTCAGAATTCGTACAGTTGCTTTGAATGCTGCAAGGGTAGCGGTTGCAACAGGAGTCCGGCGACATCGACTCGGGCACCTCCATCCATCACCTTCATTTGCTTGATTAGTGTTCTTAGCCTGCTAATTGGCGTTCTTCAGGCAGCACAAACTGCTCAACTAGATCATGCTCTCGAGCTACCGACCACCTCGTTCGCCTCTCGCTTGCCCTATGCCACAAGTTAACTGACTAATCCTGACTAATCCCAACCATTACCGATGCCGACGACAATCATAGCGAAATGGCTGCGATTGTTGTCGGCGAAATCGTTTTTCCTTCGGCCGTTTCCACACTGTTTTTTGTCCATCCTTCACTCTATTTCGCACTCTCTCTCTCTCTCTCTCTTTCTGTCATGCCGGTTCTGGTTTTGAACTGTACAAACCGTGCGTTCCGCTGCTCTCAGCAATAAGAGTCAATCTCAGTGGGCGTCCGACTCGTGCGGTCAACGCCTGTAAAACACATCACGTAGTCAACGCTTGATCCGAAATCGCCAGCCTGAATCTGATTTGAGATTGCGTCCAGCTTGAGACAAGCACCTCTCAGGAGGAGGAGGAGGAGGCGGAGGAGCAGGAAGGCCGTCGTCATCACTTGTTCAAGCAGTTGAAGTCTCCACAAGAGACAGCATCAAGCAGACAACAATCCCGTAACGTAACCGGTCTGCAGACATCCCGCAGTTGGCTTGTTCTCCCTTGTTCCGCCATCAAGGGAATTCGGCGACACCCTCCGGTGGTCACGCTGCACCCACTTCACGGTCATTGGCGACCAAAACTATAGACGGTGCAGAGCTTCATTACTTTTCGATCGAAACGCAGGAGGGAAGGAAAGCGAGGCGCGCAAACCACGCCACACATACGCGCTCCGCTGGATGCCACTAAGCCTCGCTTGAGCTACGCAGGAGCTATAGCAATGAAATGGGATGTCTCATGTTTTTATTCCAACGAACTCGTTTGAATTATGTATGCAGTCGTCAGCAACACCACCGATTTACCAAATTGGCTGAATATCACGCTTATGATTGTCATTAAATTTTCATCGCTTGTAATTTATTCTGTTCTATATAAACAACATTAGGCTTCTCTATTAGATGTGTTCACTGCATGATAATTAGCCACAAACGGTAATATTAACAGCGTAGATCCTACCTTGTAATCGAAGACGAGAATAAATAGCAACACGCAACGTGTAAATAGTACTGACAGCAAGATTAGCAATCAATAGAAATAATGGCTCTTCATTAACATTAAACTCAGTCAATGCAAAAAACTCTCATGCTCTACGGAAGGTATTTAAAATTACGTAGTTTAGATTCTCGATTTTGTTCAGCTCATTAACCAGCGCGTAGCAAAATTTTGTTTGTCGGTATAACGTTGCCATGGCCGAAAAAGACCAAAGACGGTTGACCGCCATATATACTCAGGAATGCAGAAAGTAGTTTTAGCGATTAGAAATCTACGATACAGCTGCAAGTGCGTCAAAAGAAATAGTTTCAGAGGGAGGCCTCATTAGTCTTATAGTACAGTAAGGAAAAAGCCTACACGATACTAATTTCGCACAGATCATCCGTACACTAATGGATAATTTGCAGAAAAATAGAGGCTTAAATTCGAAGAAGAAACCTCGAGAGCTTAATGATCTCTCCGTGACTGAACTGACCTAACTGTAATTCAGCTGTCTAAACACATCGTTGCGTTTTTCTATCTTAATTGGTCGCTCTCTTCTTCATATTCAATAGACGTCCATATCAGTATGTCTGTGTGCGTCTGATATGATGAATTGTAGCTCGTCTCCTTCCTGATCGCTCACAGCAAAACGGGTAGAAGAGTCCTCAGTTACGACGCCAATGGCCGCACTCGAGGACAATTCGCCCGGCTAACTTCGCAAACCTGAAGCATTAATTGGAACTTCTTGAACGACATTCTTCGGCGTCAGCTAACAACTAATATCCGGGATCGCTTCGACCACAGACGGGGTGACATCACCGCTGTATTGTCGGTCAACATAGAAAACGCCCTGGGCATTCTTTTCTGCTGAACAGATCTCGTCTAGGATGACAGAGAGGTTTCACAAAAACGGCTGAGGACTGTTCCGTACCAATACCTCAATTAATAGTCGTGTAACGACGACGACAACAACAACAACAACAACAACAATAACAACAACAATAACAACCACAACAACAACAGCAACAACAACAACATAACTAACAACAATAACTGCAACAGTACCAGCAGCAATTCTACCACAACCACCAGCAACAACAACGACAACAGTGGCAAAGGCGATTGTCATGTCGATTTATGGCACACGCATGTAATGCTTCACGTTTTAGTTGGTGGATGGTTGGTAGATTTGATACGATTGAACTGAAAGACGCAAACTCGTTCGGGCCACAATAGGCAAGTAGGTAGTATCGCGTTGATAATGCAAACCGTTGGCGTAGTGAGTATTGGGGCAAAAGCAAACAAGAGAGCGAGAGAGAGAGAGAGGATTCATGTCGAACATCAAATAACGACGCTAGCCCGTATATTAGGGCAGACATGTCTGCTCTGAGGTCGCCAACATCCTGTCGAGACAAAACGAGAAACACAGGCCACAGAGGCAAACGGTGAATTCACTGTTACTACTGGAAGGCATTCATTTTCCACCAAGCTGACCTTTTCGAAAGCAGTTGAACGAGATGAACCTGCCTGAGAAAAGCAGCGTCGACTTACTGAACAACATCGTGCATTCGTCTATGCGAGCGAGCTCTTAGTTTGTGGCCAGCATCAGTAGATCATAGAACTAAGCTGGTGTGCATTTCGCTCCACTGTAGCGCTTGCCCGAGCTCATCGATTAATTATCAGCGTGGAGTTGACATTTGAGTTCGGAGATACAACTTGGTTGAATTTTGCTGTGCGCCAGCTCACAGCATGGCCTGTGCAGCTAGCTGCAAACGCGACTGCAGCAGCAGACGACGACGACATTTCTGAGATGTATAGCCACTATGTGATTGTATCATGGACCATAGGAGCATGCCTGACAGAAGTTCATCCTGTGGCACCATCTCCATCACGCGTTGAACGACGCTAAGGAGCCGCCTCTTCAATCAGTCGTCAAGAGCCATCTCCGAACAACGACACATCTCTAGTTTGAGCGTGACGAGTAGCCTGTTTTACTGTGATGAATACACATACTACAGCAATTAACTACTGGTACTACGGACGGTTTGGACTGACACTTCATCACATTCTGACGACAACAACAACAACAACAGCAACGACAACAACAACAACAACAGCAACGACAACAACAGCAACGACAACAACAACAGCAACGACAACAACAACAACAACAGCAACGACAACGACAACAATAGCCTCGTCACACACAGTGGCTGGCAGCACCGGACAAGACGGTCTATGCGTGCAATCATCATCGAGGACCAGAACAAAAAAGGAAAGCAGCAAAGAACACGTTTGCGTGAGATTACCAGCGAATGAGAGCAACAACGGCCGTCGTATGTCGTGGCTCTATAATATGATGGTGCAACGATGGTAACAAGAAGTTGACTATATATATATACATATATATATATATATATATATATACCATTTATCGCTCATTTTGATCACCAAGTTCTAATTGTTACGGAGTTTCCACTAGCAAACCACAAGCTTGAACCTATTGCGACATCGGATTAGTAATCAAGTGGACCTATCGAACACCCTACCCAAATGGGAACTCAGAAATCTTTCTAAACGCGCTATGCAAATAAAGAAAAATGATGTTGCCTCGATACTATGACGATGGACCTGCACCAAGCATCTTCAAGGCGAGTGACGTTATCCTATTGTGGCAAGAACTCGTGTAATATTTGATACTAGATTTGGCTACCGATTTATGTGACCATGCATTATCGTACCATACGCATGCACTTCATCATTGTGGAGTGCATGCGTTGTGGGAAGAATTTATTTTTCCTATGAGTTTAGACAATGACTACTATAATGTTGAAAACGACAGTCGGACAGAATCGTGTACCAGTATTCTGGAACCGACAGACAAATAATGTAAATCAGTATTGAATAGGATGTTAAAAATTGGTATTACAAATTTGTCACATACTGTGAAAAGAGTTATGGACAGATAGTCCGCACACGTCACATCTAATCTAATATCTGGGTGCAGACTAAAACATCTGGACCGATCTGCCAAACTTAAAGCGCGATTTGTTCGTACCCGAATTTACAGTAGTTTGAGCATTTGGGGGTAGTCAGTCGTAAGCTAATTGGGTTTTAAAAATACGCATATATATTTTTGGTTGCATTTAAATATGCACACATGTATGCTGCCGTGAAATTGTGTAACGAGTTAAACATCTATCAATAAAGTGCTTATAACCAAAATTATACAAACTCTAATGGTAGTACTTGCCTTTAAATCATGTGAACACAAGTACATACAAGAGAGATAGGTGTAATGCCATATAGGATAGTTAAACAAAACACTCTCTTGTAAGCTGGAACGCTTGCATGAGTGGAAACATTTTGTCTGGTGGAAAACCCGCAAGATGCGAACAAAAAAAGGTTCACTCAATAAAGGTCTACATACCAAGAGTACCCTTGGGTCACCACCTTTTCACCGAAGCTTACTACATTGTGATTATGGATCTGTATACAGTTTTTCAATATATTTACGTCCATATACTATCAGAAATGAAATAATTGTGAGCCTTTGCTAGGGCAATACGATTAGATCTCGAGGCAACAAGCGAGGCGAAGCTTGATATTGTGGACACTTAGCGTCTCTACATTTAATTTTCTTGTACCCATTGTTGTAGTCATTCGTCTTCTAAACGTGGTTTAGCCATTATGTCATTGCTCATTAACCACTGTTCTTCTATTACTAGGTACGGCACAAGGACAGTTTGATCGCCGACATCTATATATATATATATATATAATCATCATCATCATTACTTGCAGCATTAGCGGAGAGGACACGTATTGTGTAAACAGTGTTACAATTACTAAAGAAGGACAGATTCGGCACGAGTTATCTGTTTGCAGAGGTGTTGTCTAGCCACGATTCTGTTTGTTCAGCGTAGTACAACAACCCGTCATGCTCAGCCAGTTCAACAATGTTGACAGGCCACAGTTATCATCATGCAGAAATTACAAATAGATGCAGCAGCAGATGATGATGATGATGACGATGATACGAAGCGTGACGCGTTTAATAATGATTATAATAGTCGTATTGCTACCATAACTAGATTATACACACAATACAATAACAACTACCCATTGCCGATAAGAAGAGATACTGCTAGCGAACAGCCTATGTAAATTTCATTTTTAACAAACTGCATATCGATTCAATAATAAATCCTTGAACATTTTTAGCCGTTTATGATTTGTTTTTATTCCAGTGTTACACTTCTGCACGACGTGTAACTTGGTTACTTAAATGTATGTTCTTCTTAATATTTCTAATGTCTTATATTTAATTTCGTTACAATATTCACTAGTTGTGTGTTATAGCCAGTTTAGCATATATATATATATATATATATATATATATATATATATATATATATATATATATATATATATATATATATATACGTATATATATACAGGGGCATTCATGTCGTTATGTACTTATTTCGAGGTTTGGTAGAACTCGGCAAAAAAATAACTTTTCCCAGTGGAAGGAAGAGGCAGAAGCGTCTTGTTTACGAGAGAGAGTGAAGTTATTCTGCCTTTTTTTCCTATATAGTTGTGCGAAATCTACGTTTGCGAGAGAATCCGTTAACGCATGAAGGGACCGATTATACCGGCGTGTTCGGCGAAAAATTCTGCGCAACGGAAGACACTTCTTTAGCTTGCGTAGCAAAAATGAATAGCCAGATTGAGGAAAGTCATAAAACGTCGATATGTTGTTTTGTCTTGCGTTAACGCTTTGTCGTAAAAAATCGTAAAATTTTTCCATTACGGCCAAAAATGTATATCTAAAAGACCAGCCTCACACAATAGTAAATTTAATTGGCAAATTGTTACGGTTCTGAACGTGAAAGCTTTAACGTATAACTTAACAACTATAACTGTCGAAAAAGCTTAGTTACTTGACAACTACGTAACGCAGCATCATCAATTTAGTACGGAAATGGTGGGCATTAAATGTGCTATTGCGCGAGAGTAGTCAAAACAAATTTACGATTCTTCACGAAAAAGCGTTAACGTAACATATCGACTTTTTATGACTCCTCAATCCAACTATTCCTACGCAAGCTAGTGAAGTGTCTTCCGTTGTGCAGAATTTCTCCGAACACGCCGGTATAATTGATTTCTTTGTGCGTTGAGTGGTTCTCCCGCAAACGTAGATTTCGCACAACTATGTAGGAGAAAAAGGCAGAAAAACTACGTTTATTAACTTCACTCTCTCTCCTAAACAAGACGTTTCTGCCCCCTTCTTCCATTGGGAAAATTTCTTGCCGAGTTCTACCAAACCTCAAAATAAGTACATAACGATATGAATGATATATACATATACACGTATATATATATATATATATATATATATATATATATATATATATATATATGTAAAGCGACGATTTCTACTCTAGCAACTTACGCTTACCCGAAAAAGATGGCCTCTCGATAGAAGGTAACCTCGCATAAGTAGCACACTGAGGTAATCAAGCAAGCTTGCAGTAAGCAATAGGGCAAAGGGTGTTTGCTTCTTGGCACCTGGTATTTGCCCAAAAAAAAACGAAAAATGCTAAAAAGCCCACTGAAGCCCTTTGACGTTTGAAGTGTCACTGCAAATATAAAATTACAGCAGGGTGCCTACAATCGTAAATAGGGGTGCATCAGTCACATTATCAGACACATTATGCTATTGATGAAGACTTTATTACGATTGCACATATATACATACTCGTATACTTAACATAACAATGTTACATATCGCTCGAACAAGTACTAACTTTTAACTTAAGTTTCGCCACTTACTCTCGTTAGGACGGCGGAGAAATCAGTGGAGTAAGTTACTTTCGTAGCAAGAAGTAAGCGACTTGTATCGCCGAACAGCAAGAGACGTGTCTGGATTTCAGCGTCAAACGATCTCTGCTTTTAGATTATATTGTTCCATGCATAACTATAAATGTATACGTTAATTCTAAGAGCACTGCACAACCGATGCTGAGTGTGTCGCGTTATACCGATGTCTTTGCAAGGGTTCCTAAAGTTTATTAGGGCTTCGACACGTTTAAACGTCTTCTCTTCCTCTTATTCACAAAACCCCGAATTTCATCAATTATTTTTAATATAATATGTTTATAGCAAATTGTTTACTGGCATTGAAATTGTGCGCAATGGTCGCCAATTTCACCCTCTAAAGGTTCATAGTGAATGGATATCGTTTCGATAAAATGTATTTCGCTATATATTCCTCATTTCCCACATACTACACCATATATTCGTGCTGATCAGCAAACATCAGGCATTCCTGGGCGACTTTCCTCTGGACGTCTTAACGGTATTTATATACTCAGTTGAATATTAATAACACCAAACGCATCTGATTGTATCTTAGCAACAACTGCACACGTTTGATGGAAGCTCACGTTGTGTTGGGTTTGACGCGGTACAAGAAAATGCAGATATTACTTAGCCAATTCGTTCTTTTCATACAATATCATATAATCTAGGTGTGACGTTTTGATTTCGTCTTGCCACAGTGTATGACTTCTTCATATCGTCATTACATTTCTTCCCGAAATTTAATTGGTGTTTTTTGCTATTTCTCCGCTACTTGATATGATGATGCGTCGTCTTTGTCCGTGTTTTTAGTCGAAATCGTACGACAAAGTTCACATCGCGCTACGATGTTTCTTCGATATGCTTTAAGGCTATTCTTAAGCTGAGAGCTTCGTCCGTGGATTCATCGAGTTGCCTAGCACGATCACAGCATAACACAGGACGTGCACGCGTGCATGCAGACATGCGTGCGTGCATAGAGCCAACGCCACAGGCTGCGGCGTTACTAGCAGTCATTCAGGCTGTGTGTCGTCTCTCTCTCTTTTTCTCGCTCTCTGTCTCTCTCTCTCTCTCGTACTGCACAATGTCCAGCCAGCCTCGTCAGTTAAGACGCAACTTGGGTGCGAGTGCCAATCCCGCCTTCAACAATCCCGCACACGTTCGTTACGTTGTGACGTGACATACGTGCTGGGATTGATAGCAGATGTTTGCAAAGCAAAGAGACCAGGAAATATACCTGTACGTGCACTCGAGAAGAAGCGAAGTGAGCGGACAAGCCAGAGAGAAAGAAAAAAGAAAGAATAAGGGAATACGCTTGCAAACATGAACGATACCACTCGCGACGTATCACATGAACATGTGCGCACCGGCTGTGTTACATTCATTCCAGCATCAGCGTACTCTGTGTGCGCGCGCCGAATAAACGCCACCCATTTCCATGCTGTATACCGGACTCCCAGCGAGCGCATGTCTACAGTGTCTACAGTGTCACTCCTGGCTGACAGAGAGTCTACTGCTACCCCAGGCTTCTCTTCGGTGCGGTGCGGTCGCATTCTCTCTCTCTCGAGCTTTTGGGTAGTATGTGAACGCGTAGGCGCGCTGGCATAGTAAATAAAGACAAAAACAAGACGCCGGGAATTTCATTCGCTGGAGAGCCTCGAAGCTTCGGCTGTTTCTGCGCACTGAGCGGTGAGCGTTCAACCCCGCTGCGGTCCGTAAAGTCAGTAGCCGGCTCTCATGTCCCGTCGTCTTCCCGGTATCGGACAGTGGCGGTTGATCGGCCTCAGACCGTCCTCGCCCAACATGGCCGAACCCTCACCGAATCGTTTGGGTTCGACCTGTTCAGTCCTGAATCGCTTCAATGACGAATGAATGTATGATTGAAAGAAGAGACGAAAGAAAGAGAAGATAGTCACTCTTCAGGTTGACGAAGTGTTTGAGCCTACCGAACCGGATCACGCGTCAGGAGGACCAAGTGGCGCAACGGGTTAAAACAGCATGCCGGGCCCGCAAACGGTTTAGCGTTATGCTCGTTGTTCCTGCTAATGACAGTGCGTCAGTTTAAGCAAAGGCCAAGCACGTTCAAATTAGCATTGTGCTATACATCCACTCTTGTTACTCGACACACGAATGCCATCACCACAATCGCTGCACCAGCAGGGCGTGTGATCTGAGCTGTACACCTTCTGTACTTGTTGATAGCAGACTGCCGGTACGGGTACTCCTGCTTGGTCTGGGTTTTGAGTTCGTTGCATTTGGAACAGCAAAAGATCGCTCGATTGCTTGATTTGTGGCATCCTATTTCGTTTCGAAAGTGCTCTACTGGCGTTCCCGGCATCTTCGCACGCCGTGTGACGAAATGGACCACAACGATTTACTGGAGCTCGCATCGTGGACGCGAGCCAAAACTGCTTTCTGCTATAGCTTTTTTCTCTTCTGGAACTTTTGCGGATTCGTGACTGCCTTCAGTGTGATTGCAGGTTAGAGCTCTTCACTTCACCATGTATAGATATAGAGGGCCGTGATGTATCAGAAGCTTTCGCGGCGCTTCCTATAGCTAAGTATTTATCTAGTAACGTTTGAAGCAAATACTTCTTGATGATCTCCTACAAGTATATCGAAGGTTTAAAATCTTACAAATTAACTGGTTTATACAGTGATTGCAAAATCGCTTAAACTATGTTGAACGCAAACAGCAGGTCTCGAAACAATTAAATCTCGCCCCCAATAAATTTGCTTACTTTCAATAATGTCTATTTTTAATTATATTAATTACCATATTATATTTAAGTGTTGCAAAATAAACATGTGTATATATATATATATATATTTATATATATTACCAAACATGAGTTGCTAATAAATAAACGTATCTATATACATAATATTTTATGTGCCGTCCAAGTTCCGTATATTTTTAACGTTAACGACATATTTAATAAAAGCGGGCAGAGTAGCACGATCTATATTTAGTAGTGTACGAACACATGCAATGAAGGCGTCCTTAGTTAAAAATGTTTACACATTGGAAAATATAATATTTGTTCACCATTTGGTAGCCACTAACAGCTTCAGCAAAATGTACATAATATTACATATATTTACACAATGTAGAACAAAAAAATATAACAATGCTTGCCAATCCGGAGAACCGGTTCTCATCTGGTCATAGCTGCGCTCACAATACATAACTGCATTCATAAGAGTGTTTGTAAAAATATCGGAAAAGTAGAATATAGGCGTACCCACATCATACAGATATATAAGCAAATATATATAAAATATTGTTGCGTGGTGAGTGTACGTTTCTTATCAAGTTCAATCAAATTTGATGTCCTTTCTTTCTATGTTTAGGCACGTGGCTGACGCAAGCGCTTTTGCGAAACAACTCTGAGCAGTCGGGACGTCAAGAGAACACTGGAACACCGCGATCTTCCTCGTTGCCGGCGGCGGGAGCAGCGGAGTGCGGAATTTTGCGGGGCAGACTGGCTTGTCCTCCGTGCCGGGGCAATCAACTCAAACTCAACGTCTTCAACGATCGCAATGGATTGGATAATTACCGTGATCTCGACAACGATTCAAATCAAAATCCGAAGCCACCTCAAGGCTTCTTTCTGTCATTCCGCACCAAGCCGACCGAAACCCGATTGAAGATTCTATGATTCTATGATGTCCATGACCATTCCGTCAATGCCCGTGCTAATGGGTAGCCGAGCACGTGCACAAAATTATGAATCAGCATATTCATACGAATACACAGACAAACGTGCTAGTCATAAATAAATGTATCGAACTCATACGATTTCCGATACATTACTAATTATGTACATATGTATTTAGATATATATATATATATATATTCTAGGCAAAAAGTTAACACGTTTACTTACACAGAATTGTAATATATTTTTTGTGGAGGAGGGTTAATGCTTTTACGCATTGTTGCTACGAGTGCGAGGTGTTCCCCCTTCTCGAGTAGTGTGGGACTCGACCCTAACGGTTAGACGTTGGTCCGCCAAAAACCCTACCCACTAAATACACCTTCCGCCTTAAGCTTTACTCTCTAATGCCCCAGATATCCATAAAACAGTACTATGAGCCATTAGAAAAAAAATATATATATAAGTCAAGTTTAGAAATGTATGTTATATATACCGTGTCGCTTCAGGCAATGATATATATATATATACACCACCCGTTCCTAAAACTTTCCTCCAAGATTACCCCAATTAGAATTGTTCATCTCATTAGTTTTTCTTGTTGTTTTATTCTGTTCAACTGTTTGTTTATTGACATTTCTTGTAGATAATTGGACACATTAATGTCAAGCTCCATTAAGCACATAGCTTGTTCGGAGCCCCTTTTATGAATAACAATGTATAATTTATATATGCCATTTTCACCTATTTACAATATATTGCAACATGATTGTATCTTTATATCACTTTTAACCAGATACCAAAACGATCAAGAGTATTTTGGATTGATTTAAGTTTTTGTGAGTTCTTTTTTTCTATATATATATATATATATATATATATATATATATATATATATATATATATATATTCTAGGCAAAAAGTTAACACGTTTACTTACACAGAATTGTAATATATTTTTTTTGTGGAGGAGGGTTAATGCTTTTACGCATTGTTGCTACGAGTGCGAGGTGTTCCCCCTTCTCGAGTAGTGTGGGACTCGACCCTAACGGTTAGACGTTGGTCCGCCAAAAACCCTACCCACTAAATACACCTTCCGCCTTAAGCTTTACTCTCTAATGCCCCAGATATCCATAAAACAGTACTATGAGCCATTAGAAAAAAAATATATATATAAGTCAAGTTTAGAAATGTATGTTATATATACCGTGTCGCTTCAGGCAATGATATATATATATATACACCACCCGTTCCTAAAACTTTCCTCCAAGATTACCCCAATTAGAATTGTTCATCTCATTAGTTTTTCTTGTTGTTTTATTCTGTTCAACTGTTTGTTTATTGACATTTCTTGTAGATAATTGGACACATTAATGTCAAGCTCCATTAAGCACATAGCTTGTTCGGAGCCCCTTTTATGAACAACAATGTATAATTTATATATGCCATTTTCACCTATTTACAATATATTGCAACATGATTGTATCTTTATATCACTTTTAAACCAGATACCAAAACGATCAAGAGTATTTTGGATTGATTTAAGTTTTTGTGAGTTCTTTTTTTTCTATATATATATATATATATATATATATATTATATATATATATATATATATATATATATATATATATATATATATATATATATATACATAGATATATACATATATATATATATATATACATATATATATATATACGAAAGCGAATCGGCAAATTCTAGTACGTTGAATTTCGCCGCTGAACCGAAACGAACAAGGTTTTCTAGCTTGTTGTGCTTAGAAGCGCCATTAATTCAGCTATACTCAACCCTCGTCCAAGGTTATCCCCATTGGAAAATTTAATCTCGTTAGTTGTTCTTATTATTCTATAAAAACGATCAGAATATTTTTGACTGATTTACATTTTTGTGAGGTATATTCTCTCATATCGTTCTAGAATGAGCGGAGCAGGTCAAAACTAGGTGGCTGCGGTGATGTATTCTATAAAAAGTCCGGCAACTCGCTGGCAGGTCGGGCAGGCGTACATTGCAATGACGAAATCCGACGCTTTTACGGTAGTCTTATGCTTTTTGACTTGCTCAAACTATACAGCTGCTTGTAGTATGCATTTCAGTGGAAAGTTCACTTATTCATTGCCGATCTGTCATATTAAAATATCCGATATGCAAGGGATTGAATCGCTGCATTGCGGTACGATCAGACGCAGCTTTAGGCCCGCAGATACAAAAGAATCGTTACCGTTGAGACACTCGTATTCAGTCATTCGTGACAGTGAAAAAAACACATGCTCATCATGTGAAGTTCTTCCGCATAAGCAGAACAGTAGATCAACAATCACAAGTTCGTAAGTATAATCACAAATTCGTACAGTGTAAAAACAACAAAGCTATTAGGTAGTTCAATAAGTTCTTAGAATGAGCTTTTAGAATTCGAATTTTGGCACGCTTTCACCGCTAATAGGAACTGCAACTTTTCGACTGCTAGCACTCAATATATTATGGTGATTGGCTGTTGCGATTTCGTTTGATAGCTTTTTCCCGTGCAACGTATCGGCGTGATTTTTAAAAATGGAGAAAAAAGAGTTTCGAGTGGTTATCAAGCATTTTTATTTCAAAGGTTGGAATGCGACCCAAGTAAAAATTGAGTTAGACGAGACGTACAGTGACTCTGCGCCATGTTTTGCCACTGTTTCCAACTGGATTAATGTGTTAAAAAGAGGTCGCAGGAGCACCGAGGATGAACTACGTCCAGGAGGCCAAAAAAACGGCAACTGATGAGGAAAACGTACAGAAAGTGCGAAAAATTCTTGGCACAGATAAGCGAATGAACATTAAGGAAATAGCGGAGGCATAAGGGATTAGTTTAGGCAGTGTGCATTTTATCCTACACGAAAACTTGAAGAGATGAAAGAGCTTAGAGCAAAATGGCTGCCGCATTTGCTCAACCAAGGCCAAAAAGACGCGCCTGTTTTTGGCTTTACAGCGAAATTTGGGCCAAGATGTCGAACAATCTGTCGGATTTTTGGTGCAAGATTCATGACCGTCGATGAAAGCCGGGTTCATCACTACACTCCCGAGACCCAAGAAGCATCTTGCCAATGGTGTGCACCTGATGAAGGACCTCCGAAGAGGGTGCGGACAACGGCATTGACCGGAAAGGTGATGGCTACAGTTTTTAAGAACAATGTAGAATAATGCTGGTCGACTACCTTGAGAGCTGTAAAACGATCACATGAGAATATTATGCAAGACTATTGGACTGCCGTTAGAAAGAACTCATCGTGAAACGGCCCGCTTTCCAGAAGAAGGTTGTCCCCGTTTCACCAGGGCAATGCTCCTGCACACAAATCCCGGCAAGCATCGGCAAACTGGCCCAACTGAGGTTCGAACTTATTGAACAACCCTCCTATTCTCCAGACCTGGCCCCCTCTGATTATTTCCTCTTCGGACATTTTGAAGAATAGTCTCGGTGGAAAGCGTTTTTCCCAGCAATGAAGAATTTAAGGCTGCTGTCAATGCCTATTTTCAGTCTAAAGACGCGGAATTCTACTCAAGAGGTATGAAGCTCTGAAATCTCGGTGGGAAAAGTGTATTGAGCTTCTCGGGGGAGTATATCGAATAAGAAAAATTTAAAAACATGATTTGGAAAATTCTCGGTTTTCATTCTAAGAACTTATTGAACTACCTGTATAAGCACGACCAACCATTTAGACGATTTACACTGCTCGTTACTCAGCGTGGAATTGAGGTGGAGAAGTGCCGACGGATATTACATGCTGGAAGGAAGGCAGCTCGCTGGCTAGCCAGTTCAGTTCATACTCTTAATATTAAGTCTTACTCATAAGTCTTTTTTTCAGAAATA
Source organism: Dermanyssus gallinae (assembly GCA_003439945.1). Taxonomy (NCBI): domain Eukaryota; kingdom Metazoa; phylum Arthropoda; class Arachnida; order Mesostigmata; family Dermanyssidae; genus Dermanyssus; species Dermanyssus gallinae. Next base: position 145,868 of record QVRM01003983.1, read on the forward strand.
CTAATGAGTGATTGATTAATATATTATTCCCTTTGTATATTTATATACACATGTCACACTTTATAACAGGGGCGCTTAGAGCGGCACCAATTAGATTACAATACGCATCCATATCATCAATTTATCCTCTAAAAACCTGCTGAGTATGTGCCTTCCATTGGGTCAAATTCGTCTTTGTTTTGCTTGTTGTATCCTTATATCTAAGATCTCTGCCCTGGCATCTGCCAATAGCCCACTTATTCTAAATATTCGTACACACATTTTACCACTGCCAATTTCCGGCTTTTTCTTTCAATATATAAACCTGAAGCTTATCGCACGTTTGCACGTGTATGAATTTGTATTCTCGATTTTTTTTCCGATACCCTCGCTCTTGCCCATTGCTAACTCTTGTACCCAATCTCCAGCTGCGAACTTTAAATCTGCGACCTCACTTTCGTTCTGATCATAGTGACGTTTTCACCAGCTGAATCTCTTTAACATAGCATCACATTCTTGATCCTATTACTAAATCTTAGCTTACTTTGTACTTCCGTTTGTTATACATTTTGACATCCCCTTCTTCTAAAGGAACTTTCTGGCGCAATTAAAACGGCAGCTCAATGCAAATCTTATCACTTCTCTTTGTATTATTTCTAACTTCATTTTCAACCCCGCGTTGTGGACCAGAGAAGTATTAGCAAAAGTCAATTCTGGTACATACATGGTTTTCCATAAAACAGTTACAGTTTTATTTGCTTATATGCAAGAGGCAACAATTGTCTCCTTATGAACGTGTACACCGGATAAATCAGGCGAAAACGTCGCATATCCTCCAGGTTCGGGCGTGTCCAGTCTAGCAGGGTTCCACGCACAGATTCGGCGTTACCCCGCTGAATGTCCAGCGATAGTCTCTGGTGCAGGTACTCGACAGCTCTAGTGTCCGCCGTCGAACGATTAAGCGCCTTGCCGACACGTTGAATAGGTTTATGCGTCTTCGGGCCAGGTCCCCCTAATGTCTCGAATGCCAGTGGACAAAAGTCGTGGGGGTAAGTGATACTGGCATAGTTTTCTGCACTTATTCGCTTCCGCCAACATAGACGCGTGTCCAGCATGTTCCGCTCCCGCACTGACCATTGAGGGGGCTAATGAGTCAGTAACGGTTGCATCCCATACCAGCATGCGACCCATCTCGAAGGACGTTAGTGTCAGCCCGTCCAGTCGCTTTTCATCATTCCTGCAGAGGCCAGGAGGTTCGAGAATGGTTTTCCATATATATATATATATATATATATATATAAATCACCAGACGTCCTTACACCTTACTGCATTTTCACTTTCTTTCAGCCTTTTCCTCCGAACATCTCTTCTTCCTCTACATAATCATCCCCTGTAGTCACTGTTACCCCAAGCTACTTGCTCTTGCTTAAATAGTGCAATTCTCTCCGTTGTAATACTAGCATCCTTTTCATTAAACACCATGTGCATCTTCTCCTTATATCTCAAGACCGTATTAATCCTTTGCGCTACTCTCTCTATATAGATTATAAATTACCGATGACAACAGACATCATTGCCTGACCCCCTTAGCGACTATTAAGCATCTGGGTTGTCCGGTTGCTATTATTATTCAACTGTTTTTTTTGCAAATTAATTTTTGTAACTCCATCCAGCTTCTCCCTCAAAACCCTCCTCCAACAAATTTTGATACAACTCTGTTCTGTCCACCATATCATATGTTTTTTTTAAGTTCTTATTTTATATTGTAAAAAGGAGGTCCTAAAGGAGGTCTTTTGGCGGACTTAGCCTAGATATATTGGAGGTTTTACTACAACTAAAAGTTATGTGAAACAAGTACTATAATGCTTCCGATCTCATTGAGCAGGTTTGGTATACTGAACGCGACCATGATGTCATACAATTCCCCTCCCAAAAACAAAATTATTGGGTAACCTACTTGCAAGGTAAACTGTCGTGCTTTTACGGACACAAAAGATTCTAAATTTAGTCTGGCAGTTGTATTGTACGCTACTGTATATAGATACGCTTCATCCTAGAAGCGCTGGTCTAAGACATTCTGCTACCGATGATTTCGGCAACCCTGCCGCAAATAATCCCCAGCCGGTGTCGACGGCACTAGGACGCGGATGCTTTCTAGCGTACTTTATCTGTACTAATACCTTCGAATTGTCGCCGACCTTGTCGAACACGGCGCCTCCCACACCTTTGAGGAAACGTCTCTATGTCGAAAGTATACTAAGTAATGTGGCGAATGAATTTGTTTGATTTGTATATCACTCTGTAATTATCTAACTGTATACTGATATACTGAATTCCAACGTGTATTATCATCACAACTTACATGTCTCCTCTATTCCAGCCAGACTTGTTCAGCTTCTGGTAATCGATTTGCTGTTTCGCCCTTCTTCTGCTGAGTGCGTTAGCCACTGGAGAAGGAGCCCCAGGAAGCAGCTCTGCGGAATGGCTGCTGGTTCAGCCGC
>QVRM01003984.1:0-39944 GCA_003439945.1 Dermanyssus gallinae
CTCAACACTCGTATATTTCGAAAAGAAGTATTGATTCGTTAGGTCTTCCTTCCAAGTGTTCTGAACCTATGATGACTTACACTGTTGGTTGGAACGCCTCGAATGTTCAAAATTTTGAGGTTTGCGACGTTAATATGCGGAGTAGATTTCCGCCTAACGGTGCAACGCACACTAAATGTTTGGACATTTCCGAAACCACTAAGATGAGCAGGCAAAGTCCGCTGACTCAGACATACAGTTCATGTGGCAGAGTTATTGGGGATAAAGTATCTTTTTAATGAAGATGATTCTCTCTCAAGCGAGCTCACTATTGCATTGAAATGTTCCGTCGACAGGGTCCTCAATAATCTGCAATTCAAAATGAATTCCTCTCATAGAACCTAAGCGATCGTTATCACAGAGCCTAGCCCAGATTTTTGACCCGCTGGGTTTAATCGCCCCAGTAACCATAAAGCCAAAAATACTACTCTAGAAACTTTGGCAACAAAAATTAACTTTGGAACATACATATTTATTCACCATAATATTGGTTGCAGTATACATCGGATGTTGTGCGAGGTCTACACTGATTCTATGTAGTGTGTACGATATTGTAGTGACGCTGTGTCTATTTCGGTGCACACAAGTATATGGTATCTATCAATATTACAATTTCCACAAAATCTACACACACAACCATCGACCTCAAACCGCTGTCCACTCAAACACATGTGCTGATGGTATCCATGCCATGTCACTCGACAAACTAGTGCTCGGTTCTTCTGGGCTTCTCTCTTCCATTTGTCCGAGCAAAACGCTGGTCCGTCCGTATAGTTATTGGACGCAAACTTCACGATGCATATCTTCCGAAAATCTCAATATACTGTGAGCACGGCTTCACTAAGTGGTAGTCCGTGTAGGGCAAAGTTCTCTGTAAGGGTTTGTTCGCGACATAGTTCAAGAGCAAAGGTAGCAGATGCGTTTTTGGATAGACTTAGCACGCGCCTAATATAATGTGCTTTTAAATGGTCTAACGGTCTGGCCTTTTCAGATCGCTAACAGTGAGAAATAGTGCTATTGCAGGAAGGCCGTATCGTATAATAGGGGCAATTTTTTGCCTGAATATGTTACTCACAGCGATCGAACTTGGTTTCATCGTCAACGACGCTAAATATGCCTTATTACCTGTCAGTGTGATCCCTACTTAGTAATGGTCGGAAAAGACCGTGTCAACGACAAACGGAAAGATACGGACATATCACTCACAATTGGCAATAGCGACATGGTCTATGCTTGAACCAAGTGACACTGCATCAGATCTAAGATTGGGACGAGTGATGATATTTATGACCTGTTTGATGCCCTTGCTAGCAAGTCCAGAGCAGTATTCAGCACTCACAGCTTCATTACTCAAAATATTGATGTTTGTGTCACCCAGAAGTACACGGGGCAGATCCCCAGTCGTTGTCACAAGGTCGTCTGAGATATCCATCAGAGTGCCGGCTCACCGGACCGCATTGGAGTACACCCCGACGACATTGCCATAAAAAACAGGGCAAATTTTCAGCCTAATAGCCTGCACACTCCCGTCATCACTTGATCCTGTTGTCGATTCCACCAGATCAAGTGCAGAGTGCCCATAGATTGAGAGACCGCCTCCATTTCCACCAGGCCGGCACACAGACACAGTAGTGCAGCCTCGTATGTTAAACAAGGCGGCGTCAGGATCATCAAACCAGGTCTCACTCCCCATCACGACATCCCTGTCCACACGTGAGCTATCCATTAGAAGCGTGAGATCTTCGAACCTCGTCCCAGATCAAATATCCCGTACATTTACATGCAATCCTGGAAAGCTGGTGAGGCCATGAGTCTTTCAGAGAAACGAGAAGCCTCCTGTAGGTCGATATCTTCGAAGGGACTAGTTATGGATGGCGGGGGGATACCCAACACCAACCGGATCTTCTGGCGGCGGACCTTGAGCACCATCCCGCCCACGTCCTCGGAAGTCGTTAAAGAATGACGCGCCCTTAAGCCATGTTTTAACCAATATTCGTGGGATAGCAGTCGGCCAATATCAGCAACTGGAACCTGGAATTTTAAAGGAACAGACGATCTGTTCCTTCCCATGTCTACCAAGTGACCAACATCGGACGACCGCAAAACCCAACGATTTAACGAACCGTTAGAGATTCATTGGTGTATAGCCAGGGTTACAGCCTCCAAGATACATGGAAGCCGCACCCGGGCATCCTCCCGATAGTGCTTCCTCGATGAAATATGGATGAAGCTATTGAGACCACCGCCGACAGATCCATCTGGGCAGGGGCCCCATTCGTCAAACCGAAGCCAACCCGCTCTTGCTCTGATTTGCGAGCTCGGTATTGTTGCTCTCGTAGCCAGCAGCATCCACGTTGTTGTTTGACACGATGCTGGCTGCTGTCCTCTCCTTCGGCTGTTTCTTGGGTGCGTTCTGCAGTTGCGTGTTCTTATTTTGCTTATTGCTTGCCTTGCAGCGGTCCTTGGGGGACCCGGCCTTTTTGTCCTCCTTGGCAGTATCGACACTGCCGGCGCCAGACAGAGAGTCACCTTCTTCGGTTGTTCGCAGGGTAGCTCCGTCGCAGGTTAAGCCGAGGTACTGCATGAGAAAGGCAATTTGTCGTTCAATACGGTTGGCGACGGCCTTTCATTTTTCACAGTGGACGCACGTGAAGTTTCGGTTGGTTTCGTCCGGCCTCGCGGGCTCTACCATTGCCCTGCAAACTTCACAGCGGTCTGGCCCAATGAGATAGGCAGTAATGACCGCCTCCGCATACACCGACCCGCCCACCCATTCTGCTTCCTATGGCACCACCAGGAGTATCTTCTCCATCCAAGATGCTTTCATCTATGCCCTGTGTGAACTCATGAAATTATTTCCTTGGTGTAAGCCGCATCTCGGTATCAGTTCCATTTCTGGTAATGGTGGGCGGAGTGGTAAACCCCACCCTCCTTCGAATTCTTCCGTTCAACCCCCTGCATCCGTTGACCGGCGTTTGCATCCGGGCGCTGCACTACGGCGCTTCTTGTCCTCAGTGCCACTTTCTCCGTACTCTCTCTCTCTTTCTCGCTCTCTCTCTCCATCAGCTCCAACAGCCGGAGAGGTACAGTAGCAGCAGCGCACTGAGCACTGTTGCTGTTTTCTTTTACTGCCGCAATTATGTCACTAGCCGTCTCTCCGCCGTACCGCACCTCCGTTGCCACTGCAGCAGCGACGACGACAACGGCAACAACGGCGAAAAAAATATAGGAGAGGCAGTAGCTATATAATACACAGCAGAGGTGAAGACCGTTGGGCGCTTTCTCACTGTATGGCGTCCTGCACTGGTTCGCCCGCTACCTGCACGCATATTCAGGCTCACATACACATGAGAGCACATACAATTAATTACATACGTACACACACCAGCACGTGCACGCACCGTGCCAATGCACAGTTATGGCTGCTGTAGAGTACGGCACCCAGATGTTGCTTGGCCAGCGTTGTGCCGGTGAACAATTGCAGACCCGGCTCCTTCCCCTCCCAAAGAGTGGGGGGCACAAGTTAATTTGGCAAATTATTTAAATTATTGTTGGAATGATATAAAAAAGTACGTCACCCGAACTGTAGATAGTCAGGCGAGCCAACGTAATCTGGATAGCACGGCTTCATCAAACGTAATCTTTTCTAAAGGTATTCATGTTCAGGTGAGCATACATCATTTCAGAGTACTATTAGATCTGTTTAGAGAATACAGGTGACCATTTCTAGGTAAACTGAAAATTTTATATATCTTTATAATGCCTTCTTGTGTGAGCCAACGATCTATGCGCCAGTCCTCCGCAGTAAGCAAATGATTAATTACAACATACGGAGCCGAATATAAGGTGTTTGCTACATCTAGCAAAATTGCCAGGCAGCGGGTTCGTGTATAGATACAAAACCTTCTAGATTGTCGAGTGTTCAAAGTGACGCTCCAGAACCTCTGTCAATTAAGAGTGAATTGTAAAAACTAAACACTGCTGTTTGATATGTATATACAGTCCGCGTGTCCTTATGCCCGCACTGAGTAGAATACTATCGAAAAGTATCATAAACAAAACACAATATTTATAAAGGGAGTAAAAAAGAGACTGCAGCTTGCGATCGACAATCGAAAAACTTCCAGACTCTGTGGAAGATTTAACTAAATTTCAAAATTTCAATTTATGACTAAGGTGTTTTTAACAATTCAATACATCACTTTTATTTACCTTCCGCTAGGATTTTAAAATGTATGGCAGCACGTATAACCTCTTTCAAGAAGATCAGCAAGATTTTGCTGCCTAAGGTTTCACAGTTATAAACGGGATTCTCATAACTACTAAGAAGATTTTTGAAACAATTAGCACGGGGTGGTCAGCTAGCTCATTTTTATAAACAATTTAAGCGGCGAGCTCCGAAATACTAGCCAGGGAGATGGAAACCCTTACTTGTTCGAGGTAGATAACTCAGTTAAATGAGGGTCAAAAGGCCGCGTACAGTACCATTTGAGCGCTTTGTCTCTGAATGGGAAAAAAGTTTGACATGTCCGATGGGGGGTTGAAGATCAAAGTGCCTCTAAGGTCGAGCCCGATGGCGTGGTTGCATGCGTCTGCGCCTCGCGACCGGAGGAGACACATAGGTGCGCGGGTTCGAGCCCCACCGTTGCACATTTGTATTTATGAGGGTCCGTCTATGAAGCAATGTGAAAAGCTGTCCCATTGACGTTAAATCTTGGCTGAGAGTCAGCCCCGAAAATATTTTTTTAACCTCTGGTCTGATCTTGCATGTGACAACCGCCAATTCTACCAGATACATAGTTCATGGCTATCATAACTTGGCCTTTGATTACGAACTTCCACGGCGAGTACAAAAAGTGCATCTGTCGATTGCGTACGAGTGTGTGCGAAGTATTATGCGTTTGCCTGCGTGGTCCCTACGAAGAGATCGCGCACTGCGAAAACAAGACACGTTCAGCCCAGTTGCCTACACTGACTTGCAATCCTGGGCGCCGGCGTCATAGATTGCTTTAACAATAGTGGCCACGAGATCCGCTTGCAGGATTGCCGTGTTTACACAATTGGCACGTCAAACCGCATCAACCCATCTCACGCGCGCTGTCACATGGCTTTTTCATCCGCCGGTGCACCAATGTCTACCGTGCATATAATATCTAGCAGAGACAATTTTCCTGGCGTCCGCTAAAGCAAGTTAGTCCGTTCAAAAAATGTGTCTCTTAGAAGTTTATTTTCATGTTTTCCACTACCCATAGAGCAGGTGCATTACCTGGTGCGATTTTGCAGGCAAAGCCAGCCTTTCGTTCTTTTCGTTGGGTTGCATTAGAACCCCATTTTGCTGTTTAACCGAAGTGCCTGCTAGAGTACTTCATAAAGTCTAGTCGTAGAATAGAAGGAAAATCTATTATTATCATGGAAGAATTATCATGGAAGCTAGGACCCTCTGACAGGTGCAGATGATTGATCCATCTGCAATTATCACAAAAGAAGCGCAGTGCCCGGTTCCTGTGGGAGACTCTACACGGGGCGTCACGGATCACGGGGAAATCGACAAGCGGAGATCGAAATAGAAGGAAATAAGGTAACTCACGGTAAGAACAACTCTTCAGGCACCCACTGCTTCCTTGAGGAGTCCATTTTGGCTCGAGGAATAAGTGCGGCCCGTGGGCTGACTGCGGCTCGGTGGCCTTTTCCGGGTGGCGGAAATGGATTCCTTTAAGAAAGGCGGTGCCGTTCAGAGATCTCTGGTTGTGGCGACGGGGAAAGAGACGAGTTCTCTGGTGGAGACGGCGGACGATAACCTGCCGGGTAATGTTCGTTCGGAGGCAGCGGTTTGTGTGGACTCTGTCAGAAAGGAGGGAGCTTTAGAGGTAACTTTCCAGGCAAGTTGCTCCAGAGCAGGAGATAAGAGGCAGGCGAAGGGATTGCGATGCGGCGATGACCCAAAATTTCGCCGGGAATGGAATCGATGCCTCCCCACCTAGCTACACTGGTCTGATGAAGGCATCGAAGAAGAAGAAGAATAGGAGCGATGGTGTAAAGGCTGATGACCTTCCAGCGAACTACGCAGGGGCACTTGAGAAGGTTAACGAGACTGTCTAGTCGCTGAAGGACCTAGAAGAGAAACACGGTACTACGCATACTGACATTAAGAGTGCCATAACAAGATTAGAGCTAGTAGTCTGGTGGCTTAGCGAACAAGACGTTAAAAGGAATATCTGCGAGAATGAGATGCGTAAGAATAATGAGGAAATACTTGAGGAGAATACTGTGCTCAGTACACAGGTACAAGAGCTGACACTTCAGCTAAGCGAGAAAGAAGCAAGTAGCAATAAGCTGGAAATTTAAAAAAACTGCTGAAGCAGGCACAGAAACGACAAGGCTTTCTAGAAGACACTGTCCTCTGCTCCAGATGCAACAAACAAGTAGAAAATAAGCGCGTCCAGGAGCTCAGAGATGCTGAGCTAGCCCAACAAGTTGAGGCTGATCTAGACAAAGCGCAAACAATGGACGACCTTGCAAGCTTAGTGAATAAGGAGTGGCCTCAGGCCGTTTTCAAGAACTCAGCCTTCGCGCGGAAAAGCTTTCTCAGAGCAAGCCACTTAGGCGCCATGCTGGTGATTCAGGGATCTAACAAGTATAAGGTTCTCCTTGAGAAACTTAAAGAGTACCCGCCTGTTGCGTCACTTATAAATCTCTCTGTTGGAGGAGTCGCGGTCTTACGCAGCAGCGGAGCGCTGGAGTTAGTCGATGGTGCATGCGAACAAGCACAGACACAGATGAGCCAACAAACAACTATGAGAAGGCTTGTGGTCGGTATGGTTGGAACCGGAGAGATACTTGCCGGTTTTTTGAGCATTCTTTTGAAGATCATAGTAAATAGCAAGACCCCCCTGGCAACAGAGCCGCCTATCCTGCATATTTCTGAGAAATGGGACGAGCCATCGACCAGACGTGCCGTTGAAGCTTGTTGTAGGAAAAATTGGTGCTACATTGAATTAGCGGAGAGGAAAGGCACGAGGACCCGCAGTTCTTCTCGCGGACGTAGCTTCTCCCGCGCGAGAGGTGGGTCTGTGCAGCTCGCTGGTCACAGCACCATCAGGATCAAAGTGAAAGAAGGTTCGACCATTGAGACCCTTTATTATCAGAGACCATTTTAAGCCGGATGAAGCCGGTGTGAAACTCAATCAGGTTACCAAGACAAGGGACGGAGATCTAATAATAAAGATTAGTGAAACCAAGACAGGAAGAGGAGTTACGTTTGCAGACATAATTCGCAAAGGCACGGATATGGAAGTGGATGTACGCAAAGCTACGGGGCTCCTAATCACGGTGGTTCTCCGTGACGTAGACCCTTTTCTGAGAAAGTTACGTAGGGAGGATCGGATAGAGTTTCTGTTTCCTCGTGAATCCTCCAGTCGGGTATTCGGTGAGATAGTTCTTCTGATGCAAATGTCAGGTTTAATGTTGATTTGTGTCTGCCATTATTGAAGGTGTATCCCTGGGTGTTCATGAGTTGTAGATCCGCCCGGGTTGTTCATTCTAAAAGGATCTCTTTCTTCCTTAGTGATCGACGTTACCGAGGGTTTGCTTCCAAGCCCTCAACAGTCTTCTTACACGGCTAGAGCTCTCTTAGAAATTTAGGCACGGTCGCAGATGCATTGTTAGCGCAGATTTGGCAGAAGCTATCAAGATGATACCAGAGGTTCTAAGCCTGTTAGCCTTGCTACCGCTGGCGAAAAAAAAATCTGAAACTGCTCATAATATACATACATAATAGCTTTATTAACCGACGGTTGGTTTACAATATTGCGTTTACAGAGAAAGCACACATTCGCATATACATATATTCATCACGGTTCTAAAAGTCAAGTCAACGGAACTGCTCTATCGCATTGTTGAAGGTGATATAAGTCACACTGTTTCTCGCCGAGTTTGCACAAGCATAACAAAGAAATCTCATGGAACTTCTCTCGAATACAGATCTTCATGTGTAAGCCATGTACAGCAAATCGTGCAATTAGATGTCTATTGTCATAGTTGCAGCCCTTCCACGAACTACACGTCATTGCCTGGGTTATAAAAGAGCAGGTAAATGTCTGCCAGCTTAATCTCCCATTCAGACATGTACTCGTTGAAAGCTACCGTTTTCGATGGCACGTGTATTTTTTGCAAATAGCAGAGTCGACGCCAATAAATAGACTAATCTGTTGAGACTAGTGCGGTGGACTCTTAGCGCCTTCTTTAAAAAGCGGCCTTGATTTGGTCAAGCGCCTTAAAGTTCAACTTCGATAGGTGCGGCCATATCACCTGTATACCGTAAGAAGCAGTAGGCGCAATCTTCGGGTTAAAGAGATGAACGGCAACGTCCATTGATAGTTTATGAAAGTCTCGGATACTATGAAAGGACTGTAGTTCTTCCCGAATTCGTTCATCAATGTGCCTTGAGAAGTTCGTACCTCAGGAGGAGAACATAACCCCTAGGTATGAAAAGTTCGAGACAAATTCTATAGATTTTGAATCTAACCGTAGTTCGTCGATTCCAGCCAATTTCCCATCACGTCTAAACTTTATTGCCTTTGTTTTATTTATATTTATTTCCAACTGGTTTGATAAACGTAATGCTGCAAAGTCGCAAGAGATTGTTGCAAATGGAATCAACTGCAAGAATATAGCACCAAGTCGTCTGCATACATAAGGACGTCTGCCTGCGAGTGCCAACTCCGTATCTCTTCAGGAAGGTCTCTCACCAGCACCAAAAACAGCAGGGGGCTAAGACTATCACCTTGGGCAACACCAGTGGTCTGTAAGATCGCCATGTGTTTAGCGGCTCTGTCATCTATAATAACTTGTCTTTCCTGTAAAATGCCTTTAATGAGCTGCAATATATTCAATGAGATCCCGCAAAAAAACAGTTTGTCATGTATAATCGTTCGAGCGACCGTATCAAAGGCCGCTTGAACTGCTCATAATATCAGATAATGATTTCTTACTGCAAGATCCGCAGTTCCCTCGACTTCTACTACTGCCAGCTATAACTCCGAGGCCTAGACAGAATTTCCGCCCAATATGCTTACTCGAATCCCTGGCTAAAAGTTTTGAATCCATCGTGGAGGCACGCCTCCGAGAGGGAAATTGGCTTTCTACCCGACTACACAAATCTCATACTCGAGACCCTTCACAAAAAAAAAACGTTTTATACTTTTAGACTCATATATGACTACCTACATGACCGGACTATTCAGTCCCAAGGAATTACCTCCAATATGACTGCAGGGGTGCCACAAGGCTATATACTTGACCCTCTGCTATGAAACATAGCCTACGACGACGTGCTGCGGCTGAGAGACCTTCCCTCCGAAATCGACCTCCTTGCTTATGCCAACGATCGTGTCCTCACCGTCCAGGCCCGGACACCGGAGCCCCGGTCTTCACCTACGCCTTGATGACACAGAAATTCATTAACACGGCAAGATACTTTAGAGAATTCCTTCATCGGGGTCTCCGAAACACTTATCACTTGTGACGGGCAACGGGGAAGGCCCTCAAAATTGCCTAACATTTCGCACGGCTCATGCCTAACACCTATGTGCCCCGACACTCCAAGCGATGCATCACTATCTTCGTGGCCCAGTCAGTAGCCCTATACGGGGCTCCGGCCTGGCCTGCTAGCACTTTAGAAACTGTAACGAACCGAAGCCGCCTGCGCCAGGCCCAAAGGGTCGGAGCCCTCGGGATGATCATAACGTACGCCTCTACTCGCCGGAACGGTTCCCGGGGATCTGAAGGCGAAAGAGCGCCGCCTGTGGGAGGACCCTTCACTCAAGAAGGAAGAAGAGCGACAACATGGCAGGAGGAGTGGGACGGCCTGGCAGAGGGTGCTCCAGGCGCTAGTCTCCAGAAGCTCATACCAAACATCAAAGACTGGTTTAATCGGCCCGGGGGAGAACTAACTTTTTACTCCGCCCAGGTCTTGACGGGATACGAGGACTTTTAGTCCTACCTGTTCAGGACCGAGAAGGCTCCCAGCCCCACGTGCATCCACTGCGGCGATGGGCTTGAGGACATCCCAGAACCGACGATTCTGAGGTGTCCAGCATGGGCGAAGCAGCGTGCTTCCGCTACGTTTTTAACATCGTATACGCTGGGGGCGGGCCTGCTTAGCATCTGCAAGCTAATGCAGGAGTTTTTGCCCCAGTGGCTAGGAGCGACGAAACTTTATAGGAACGTGCTCATTTCAAAAACTATAGCAAATAATCGCCGCACGACACGCATCCCTCAGGTCTCCGCGGAAGAAGCTGTCCACGAGTAGACTTACACCTCCGCCAATTGTTTGAAGTACTTGCACATGCAATTCCCGGCAGGCTGGGAGGATGGGGAGATGACTGATTTTTAGTAGGTTGGAGCCTTATACTACTGGCCCATACTTGCAGACGCGCCTCCTGCATTGTGTCCGCGTGTGCAGACCGCATTTTCCAGTTACTTTTCTACAAAAAAAAAAAAGCTATTACTACCAGCGTATGGTATTTCGAGCGACGGTCTTACCACTAGGTCACCATGGCTTATCCTGCATCCGCAGCTTAAACCGTAAAGCAACATACGTTGCTACTCTGAATGATACTCTGACTCGTGCCCTAAGGTCTTCTGGCTTCCCTTGTGTTGCCGAACCTCGAGGTCTGTGCACAGACGACACCTCCAAGGAAGATCCTATATATATATATATATATATATATATATATATATATATACATATATATATATATATATATATATATATATATACATATATATATATATATATATATATATATATATATATATATATATATATGGCCTCTTCCTTCGAGACACAACCTTGATTATGAATTGGCTCCTTAAATCGTTTCAGGGTTGTCAGATGTCCCAAATGTTGCTGAGGGCTGTCGCGGCTACTGTCAGCCCATGCACACGTGCACGTTTAAATTGTTACGTGGATGCTAAAATGCAGTTTAGGCAATCGATGTACATCTATAAAGTAAACGTTTAATCCACTACACGAATTATAATATTGATTATGGTAATAATCTTTATCGTCACAGCAATATGGTGTGGTGTATGCCATTTAGTTTAGCATAATATTACTTTAACTACAGGTTATTGGCCCGAGCCAGCTAAAAGGCTGGACGACTAATGACCTCACAGCGACAACTTTTGCAGACCGGAGAATCGATGGCTCTCACCTTTGCAAGCTTGGAAGGAGTAACCACTCGATAAGAAACACTTACTCAAAGTACGAGCCGAAGAGCTTGATACCGAAGCTCGCTGCACGCGTTTGGAGAAGCCTCTTAACCTTGCCACCACAGTGTGAGTCGGTGACGCTTTCATGGGTCTTGAGTTTCTGCAGACGATTTTACTATATATAACGACATCGAATTGCGTGTATCTTATCTCGAGATATCATATAATATTCTAGTTATATGTTTCTCTTATCCCTGTTCTTGGTTATCAGAGCTTGTTTACCCAGCTTTATATTGCTACAGGTGCTTTTAGGCGACTGCTGTAATTGCTGCTGCCCTAATTATATCTAAATTCTAGCTCTAACCGCATTTATTCACGCCAAACATTTTGATCTGATTACTATTATGTTTAGTTTTTGTGTGTGTATCCGAGTTAATGCGAGGAAAATACTACAGAATGTGTATGCATGCCTTACTCCACTCCAATATGTGTCTATGTATAACGAAAAACTTAGACAAATTCTATATAAATACAAAAAATAGGTATAATTAGAAAGTTAAATAAAGGCTGTTGTGTAGACAATTCTTCATGGATTCACTTGTGCTTGTTTCTTGTATTGCCGGTAGTATAGGAAGAAGTTATCGCAAAGGATGGACGTGAAAAGCTATCTGTTGAAGGTGGGCGCGCGCAGGACAGCTGTTATGGCTTTTGAAGTTGTAACCTGCTCCATACTTCTGCTGTACTTGCGCCGCCTGCCAAATCGCACAATGGTAGTATGAACGGGATGGCCTGACAGAACGATTTTCGCGCTTGGTCTGTCGTTGTCCGTGTGTTGCTGTCGGTGTCTTCGTGTTGCTCACATGGAACTATGTCTCCCTCCGCATACCGCGTAGAGTATTTAGAAGGTTAACAAATTTTGCAGAAATAGATGTTTTGTGGGTCTTATGAAAAGGTGTGGCCGCGCTTTTACCGACATATGTAAATGTAGGTACTAGGGTTTTAAGTCATCATATTGATTTCACTCATGTTGAGTATGCATATAACATATACACTTATACAGAATATCTATTATACAGTCAGCTGCTCGCGGCATTTTATTCGAGAGAGGCAGTGCAGTGATCTCTTCACAAGGGCCAGGCAGGCAAAGTACTCGCTTCATGTACATTGTGAAACACCTTTCAAGCAACCCAAAGTTTGCCCGAGTGAGGTGTTCCCATACTCTGTCAAGACCATACATCAGCGCTGGAACAATTTTGAAGTAGAAAAGCGCCACTGCCATCGGGACGGACAGTCGCCGGACATCGCCTACCTCTCCAGCAAAAGAAAAATTAGGGCTGTGCGCGCTGTCTCGACTAGGGTTTTAAGTAACCTAGGTAAAAGGCTACCTAGGCATTGTCGTCGGATGGGATCGGATGTGGAGGTTAAAACTAAATCAATATAAGAGCCCACATTGTCGTCGTCACCTGATATACCAAAGATTATTTTATCAGTGACAATTCTGCTAATAGTAGGACCACTACTTAAGTTACTATTACTATTGGTGTGACGAGATAATTGATTATAATTGTTATATGTGTTATTGTTATTACATTGACTAGCAAAATTATTATTAGCATTACCTACAGTGGCGAATGTGAGTTATCTATTACGTCACTAGAACTGATCTGTTTAACTATATATATATATATATATATATATATATATATATATATATATATATATATATATATATATATATATATATACATATATATAGGACCGACATAGCCCGCCGGCAAATTTATTTGTCCATGTTGTCTGTTATCACAATGTGTCACATAACGCACTGAAAACTAACGACTCAAGGCTCTAGGTCCAAGATGGGGCTGGTCCACCTGGCCAAAGTTCCTCTCACCGACGCGGCGTTCCCCCTCTGAACGTCTAACGACAAGCGCTGCAGTAAGTACTCCCCCGCTCTTTTGTCTCCTGTAGCAACCACCAATCTCCTCCCGACGTCTCTGAGTAATTTTTTGGTAAGCAACCCTGGTCCCCCTAACGTCTCAAAAGCTAGAGGTGAGAACAAGTGGGGATAGTCCAGGCTTGAGTACTTCCTGCACTTGGCTGTTTCCGCTAAGGCAGGCTGTAACCGCATGCCCAGGGCGGGCTGCGCCAGTACCGACCATTGAAGGGGCTAAAGAGTCGGTAACAGTCGCGTCCCACACCAGCATCTGGCCCCGATCGAATGGGGTCAGAGTCATTCCGTCAGGCCTTTTTCCGTCATCTCTGACTAAGCCGGGGGGCTCCAGCACACATGGGTAGCCTGCCAACCGTAATCCTCTGCAGAACGTCTCGTTCAGGGCCGAGTGGCGTGCAATCCTGCCTGAACTCTGGGCGCAAAAAAGACCGTGGTGGCCTAGGGAGTCGACTTCGTCACCACAACCACAGCGATGGGGGGAAACCAGTTCTGCTCCCACTCTCAAACCGACTAATATTCGTGTAGATTCATCGTCTAAAAGGGTACCCAGTTGAGGACTCGGGAGGGCGTGTAGCCATACGCTTGCACCCGGCGAGGAGACGGCTTGTAACCTCGCTTTGTCCGCGTCGGAAGTTGCTCGGCTCCACAGGTCGCTCCATCGACGATCGTGTGTCAAATCTGACCACGCAGACTGAAGAGAAGGGGTCTCCGGGAGAGCCCCGCAGAATGCGATGGCTTCATGCTGGGTCTTTTCCAACGTAGATCGGAAATGCACCACAGCGTGGGGGTCTAGGATGGCCTCGATGTCGCTGATCGCTGAATGCAGGGAGGCAATATGCGCCGCAACTGAGAGGGAAACTGCCTCGGGGAGTCCCAACCCGCCTCTTGCGACCGGTAGTGATGCTTGGGTTAAGGGGTCGCCCCGTAGCCGCAGATTAAGTAGAGATTCCAACGCGTCGCCTTGCTTCACATTTAGTTCTTCCAAGTGAGATGAAAAGGCTATACAAATGACACCTCTGAACAGGTAGTTCAGATTCGAAGCGGAGAAACACGAACGTAGAAGGTACAATCCCCTATGAGCGCCAAGCTGAGAGAGGCGGTTGAGACCGACCTGGAGTTTTTCTCTCCATCGCTCGATCGTCGAGGTGAGGTTGTCGGGGGATAAAGGCACCCCAAGAAGGTCTAGGTCGTCGCCAACTACACGGCACCCCGGAAGTAAATCCAGGATGACAGGGGTGTCATTTGCGCCCATTCCTTTTATATGGACTTCACACTTGGTCGGGTTCAGTTCTAGGCCGCTGCATGTAGCGAAGCTTAGTATTTTCTTTATGTCCTCACATACTGTACTGGCGCTACCTCCTATGATACCATCGTCCAAATACCACAGGTTAAGTGGACTTTCGAGGGAGTTGACCAGATCTTTCACGGCAAGGCAGAACAAAGGGGGAGCGAGGGGATCTCCCTGCTGGACACCCACTGCCGAGGTAAGCAATGCCGAGGGTAAGATTAGGTGTGATGGATCACCGTAGGCCAGTTTGACTTGATGGTAGATGGCGGGAGCTTCTTCTGCAACTGTTTTTAGCAAGTGATCTCTCTTCACGGTGTTGAACGCGTTTTTAAAATCCAGTTTGACTAGTACGGAGGACTCCTGCCGAGAGTCGATGAATGCCCTGGTAGCGTGCGCCATTATTTCTGCACCCCGCTTGGTAGAGAAACCCAACTGGTGAAGCCCTATAACACGGCGGATGACGTCTCTGGAGTCCCTCACTGTTAGTTTTGCCGCGACTCTGCGTATCACCGATGAACAGGCAATGGGTCTATATGAGCCGTCGTTCTTCTTCAGTGCGAACAACCTTGCCCCAAAAATGAGAGGACGCTACCCAGGATGTGGGGCTCCCCAACGCAATACGTCAATCAGCTTTGCCAGCGCTTTGCCAAGTCTCTCGGACGAGCTGCCAAGACTCGGTGAAAGAAGGTCTTGCAGCAGACGGGGCCGGATGAAATCTAGGCCGGCACTCGAGCTCTTTGAAAATGAACCCATCGCGTAGCGCACATCCTCAGCCGAGGTGGAAGAAGGCATGAGCTGTTGAGAGGGGGGGGGACGGCCAAACCGGGTCCGACTGTC
Organism: Dermanyssus gallinae; assembly: GCA_003439945.1. Taxonomy (NCBI): domain Eukaryota; kingdom Metazoa; phylum Arthropoda; class Arachnida; order Mesostigmata; family Dermanyssidae; genus Dermanyssus; species Dermanyssus gallinae. The sequence continues at coordinate 15,333 of QVRM01003984.1, forward strand.
CGACGGGGTGCTTCGCCCGTAACGATGCTATAGCAGCTGGCTCATCAACCATAACGTCATCCGATAGAAGGAGGCGGGCTGCCCCTGCAGCGTCCCCGTCGAATAGTTTTGCCAGCACGGCTCGCGCGTTTGGACGAATCCGCTCAATACTAGGGCCTGACCCGTCTGTACCAGACGAGGAACCCAAGTGAGTCAGCCAGACTCCACGTTGAAATTCCACGAGGTTCTTTCTGATGATAACTGTCAGGGAGCGTGCATCCCTGCGGCCTACAGGTAACCTCAACACGACTGGGGCGAACGAGAACAGCCCAAGCCAGGCAGCGTCGTCGTTGTCCAGGGCTGCTCTTGAGCACACCTCCGATAAGGCGTCAGCCACCGATTTCCTTACTGCTTTCGGTAGGATTCGTACCAGCTTCCCGCTTTTCATGAAGGATTGAATGAGCTCCGTGAGGTCTGGGTTGGACTCGTTCATGGCTTCGTCACGGATATGTGTGGTGTCCGCGCCCCCATGTTTGACGGTGACGTGTCTACGGAGACCTCGCCTGGTAAAGGTCTGGCGACAAAAATTACAAGTAACCCTGTTGGTCCCCTGTAAATTTGGTACTGTCGCAGAGCCGGGCTCGGGTATTACGCTTGGGCCAGGGCGCTCTGGGGGACCCGGCTCAGTTGCTCGTGTAGACTCTGCCGCCGTTGTGTGATTATTGTGATCATTCATCATTGTGTTTGTTTAAGGCTGTTGGCAACCGACAACAACGCCAGTAAGGGTTGTAGCGCGTTTGTTATTGATTTCACCATTTTTGACAGCTCCGTCTTAAGAGAGAGCAAGTCCCGGACCAACCCAACCGACCCGAGAGTCGCTGCCTTATGAGATCCCCGGGGACGAGGAGATGTGGCCTTCGTTCGTTTCTTAACTGGTAGACGCTTTCTAGGTGCTGTTCTTGGCCGGGGCAGTAAGAGCTGCGGAGTGACGTCACCCCCAACTGCAATGCCGCGCACCACCGAGGCAAATGTCGGCCCTTCTGGGGGGCCTGAACTTTGACCGACGGCATTTGAGCCTTGTGAATAAGGTGTAGGCGTCGTCAGGGTCTCGTTAATGGATGCGTCTGGGTGGGTAGAGTATATATATATATATATATATATATATATATATATATAGATATATTATATATTATATATATATATATATATATATGTATATATATATATATATATATATATATATATATGTATATATATATATATATATATATATATATATGGGAAAAATATGATAAGCCAAAATTCGTAAACGAAAGACAAAAACAGTCTTTGAAAAACACACGATACTTAAATTAAATCACTGGGTTTATTAGTGACGGGTTGTTTTGCATAACGTTGTGATAGTACCAACTTATAACAAAACACTCTGTGGTACTTTTTGTGTTTAAGGCAGCACCCCCATTGTCGTGTTTAGGGAATCAACAGCACTTCCCGCGGCAGTGTGGGGGCGGTGAGGGGGAGCGGTGACGGAATCTGATGCTCAGCTTCGACAGGCAACGAGAATGATTGATTGCTTTCTTGACGCGGGCCAAGCTTCATGGCGATCGGTTAGGTTGTTGGTATGCAACGAACCCTGAGGTCCGAGAGATGAGGAGAACGCTTGAACCCGATCGGCGTGGCTCGGGCCACACTTTGCACGTGCACCGAGCTGCGCGCCGCTGCATCGATGCATGTTCGACAGGTCCCTGCAGTAGCTCTTGGCTTTATCGCACAGTTCCTGCTCGCGAATCCAGAGGCGCCGGCGTTCCTCAATGCAGCGCCGCTGATTATCGATGCCGCCGATAGCGGAGCAGCGAAATTCGAAAATCCTCCACAGCGAGAGTCATCTTTTTCGGGTTCACCTGAGAACAGCGGGGTCGTTCGTGTTACTCGTGCCTTCTTCGATACGACGGAAGAAACGGGATCGCATTTATACATGTATATATTATATATATATATATATATATATATATATATATATATATATATATATATATATATGCATATATATATATATATATATACATATATATGGGAAAAATATGATAAGCCAAAATTCGTAAACGAAAGACAAAAACAGTCTTTGAAAAACACACGATACTTAAATTAAATCACTGGGTTTATTAGTGACGGGTTGTTTTGCATAACGTTGTGATAGTACCAACTTATAACAAAACACTGTGTGGTACTTTTTGTGTTTAAGGCAGCACCCCCATTGTCGTGTTTAGGGAATCAACAGCACTTCCCGCGGCAGTGTGGGGGGCGGTGAGGGGGAGCGGTGACGGAATCTGATGCTCAGCTTACATATATATATATATATATATATATATATAGATACATATATATATATATATATATATAAATATATATATATATATATATATATATATATATATATATATATATATATATATATATAAATATATATATATATATAATATATATGGTCCGCCAAGACCCCTACCCACTAAATACTACTCCCCCCTTAAGCTTCACTCTCTAATGGCCCAGATATCCATAGAACAGTACTATGGGCCATTAGGAGAAGTGGCGAGCGCCTACCGGATCATTTGGCCGAGGTCATTCACGGGTTCCCCCACCGGTCCGACGTGCTTGTCCCAACACCTGCGAACCGTCTGAATACAAGCCACGTCATCTGTGATGTCGTAAGCGCTATCCGTCCCATTCTTCTTGCCACGCTCTTATCGTTTTTTCCCTCTCAACTTCTTTGCTAGACTCACCCCCTGCTTCCCAAATCCTTTTCCTTTCGTTTACTATTAAGTCCCAAGGTGGGGAACCAGCTAGTACCAGGGCTGCGTTTGTGCTAACCGTACGGTAGGCCTGCAGGATTCTAAGCGCCCCTATTCTCTGCGTATTTCTTAGCGCCTTTCTTGCCGTCGTTGTTTTTAGGGTGTTCTGCAGCCAGACTGGCGTCGCGAAAAGTGCAATTGATTCGGTAACCGACATTAATAGTCGTCGCCGACACTCCCGCGGCCCATATGAATTTGGTAGGATCTTGCCTATAGCGTTAGCCGCTTTAGCCGCCTTGGCCGTGCATTTCCTGATATGACTTGCGCCCCTGAGACCCTTGTCTAGTAGGACACCAAGGTATCTGGCTTCTGTTACTTGCTTGATCTCCTGGCCCGCCACCATCAGTTTTATGCTGCCCACTTTTTTTCTTCCTGTCAAGAGAATGGCTTCACTCTTTTCCGGGGCCAGCTGTAGCCCAGCTTTCTCCATCCATCTCTTTGTCGACCGGAGAGCCATGTTTGTCTTTAACTCTAGCTCTTCCTCTGTTTTTGCTTGAATATTAACGGCCAAGTCATCCGCGTACGCAATCATCTCTACTCCCTGTGGGAGATCTTTCTGTGTCAAGACGTCGTCATATGTAATGTTCCAGAGCAGGGGGCCCAGGATTGATCCTTGCGGAACTCCTGCTGTCATGTCTATCTCCACCGTGTCGTTAAAAATTCTTCTGTCTTCCAAGTATCCCGAGACGGCTCTCACAAAAAACGGAGGGACCGCTTTTCTCGCCAGGGTTTCTAAAATCTCTTTCCACGGCAGACTGTTGAAAGCGTTTTTGACATCCAGAAGGACAGCCATAAGAAGTTTTTGTTTGTATATAGGCAAACTGTGCAGCAAGTCAGCTTTGGTTGTTATTCGCTGAATTGCTGTGAAAACTGATCTGTTCTTGCGAAATCCGTATTGGTTGGCAGATAGAAGATCATTCTGTTCCGCAAACGCCCTAAGTCTGTGTTCTAAAATTGCTTCATATCCTTTTGCCAGGGTGTTCAAGAGACATATGGGTCTGTACCCTCCGCTACTTTTAGGAATCAAAACCACCTCCGCCCTCTTCCAGTCTTTAGGCATTTTGCCACTTGCCATCGCCTTAGTAAGTACTGTCGCTACCAAATCCGGGTGTTCGTTAAAAAGCATTTTCACCGCCAAAGGCGGAATGCCGTCGGGCCCTGGAGATTTCCCTGGCTTTAGCCTCTCAGCTGTCATTTTTACCTCTGCACGCGTGATAGGCGGGAACTCTTCTGGGGTTGTCCTTTTTCTTACGAAAGTCTCTCTGTTAAAATGTGCGTCTTGTGGAAAGAGTTTGTTTAAAATCTGTACGACCTCTGTGTCTGGCATTAAAACTTTTGGGGCCTGCGCGTCTATCCCCCTGATCATTTTGTAGGGTTTTCCCCATGGTTCGTCATTTATGTCACTTATCTTTTGACGCCACCATAGCTTTTTGCTTTCTGCTATTTCGTTTTTTAAAAGCACCCGTATAATATATATATATATATACACATATTGTGATACATGTACATATTGATAAAATAAACCCTTGTTCAAAAAAAGATATATATATATATATATATATATATATAAATATTTCGTTCGTCTGCTACGGCGACAAACGGTCGTGTTCCGCAAGAGCTCTCTGAATATTCGCCTCGTTTTGGTGATTCTACCTCGTTTTCCCGGACAAGTTTTGTGTGAGTGCTCCTCCTCGCTCCCAAGTGTCTGGTGCGGTGTGCTTTCAGGTCTCCGGGTAAGAAGCTGTCCACGAGTAGACGTACACCGCCGCCGATTGTTTGAGTACTTGCACATGAAATTCCCGGTCGGCTGGGAGGACGGGGAGATGACTGTGTTTTAGTGGGTTGAAGCCCCATACTACTGGCCCATACTTGCGGACGCGCTTCCTGCATTGGTGTCGCCGTGCGCAGACCGCACTTTCCAGTTACTTTTCTACAAAAAAAAGCTATTACTACGAGCGTACGGTATGTCGAGGGACGGTTTTACCACTAGGTCACCATGGCTTATCCTGCATCTGCAGCTTAAACTGTAAAGCAACATACGTTGCTACTCTGAATGATATTCTGACCCGTGCTGTAAGGTCTGCTGGCCACCCTTGTGTTGCCAAACCTCGAGGTCTGTACATTCGACACTTCCAAGGAAGACCCTATATATATATATATATATATATATATGGCCTCTTCCTTCGAATCACAACTTTGACTATTATTAATTGGCTCCTTAAATCGTTTCAGGGTTGTCGGATGTCCCCAATGTTGCTGAGGGCTGTCGCGGCTACACTCAGTCCATGCACACGTGCACGTTTAGATTGTTACGTGGATGCTAAAAAGGCAGCTTAGGAAATGTAAAGTAAACGTTTAGTCCGTTACGTAAATTATATTTTGTATTATGATAATAATCTTTATCGTCACAACAATTTGGTTTGGTGTATGCCCTATTAGTTTAGCATAATATTACGTCAACTACAGGTTATTAGCCCGAGCCAGCTAAAAGGCTGGACGACTAATGATATTACAGTGACAACTTTTGCAGACCGGAGAATCGATGGCTCTCACTTTTGGAAGCTTGGGAGGAGTTACCACTCGATAAGAAACACATGTTAAAAGTACGAGCGGAAGAGCTTGATACCGAAACTCGCTGCACGCGTTTGGAGAAGCCTCTCAGCCTTGCCATCACAGTGTGAGTCGGTGTCGCTTTCATGGGTCTTGAGTTTCTGCAGACGATTATACTGTATATACCGACATCAAATTGCGTGTATCTTATCTCGAGATAGTTATATGTTTCCCTTATCCCTGTTCTTGGTTATCACTGCTTGTTTACCCAGCTTTTTATTGCTACAGGTGCTTTTAGGCGACTGCTGTAATTGCTGCTGCCCTAATTCTATCTAAATGCTAGCTCTAACCGAATTTATTCACGCCAAACATTTGGATCTGATTACTATTATGTTTTCGCTCTTATGTGTGTATCCAAGTTAATGCGAGGAAAATACTACAAAATGTGTATACATGCCCTACTCCATCCAATATGTGTCTACGTGTAACGAAAAACTTAGACAGATTCTATACAAGTACAAATAATATATATTATTAGAAAATTAAATTAAAGACTGTTGTGTAGGCAATTCGTCATGTATTCATTTGTGCTTGTTTCCTGGATTGCCGATCGTGTAAGAAGAAGTCATCGCAAAGGAGGGACGTGGAAAGCTATCTGTTGAAGGTGGGCGCACGCAGGACAGCTGTTATGGCTTTTGAAGTTGTAACCTGCTCCATACTTCCGCTGTACTTGCGCCGCCTGCCAAATCGCACAATGGTAGTATATGTATATATGTATATATATATATATATATATATATATATATATATATATATATATATATATATATATATATATAAAGCAAGACTTTCCACAAAATTGACATGGTGGCAGCGTACAGGTTTTGGGACGCTACAGAACGGAATGATCTGACAGAACGATTTTCGCGCTTTGTCTGTCGTTGTCCTCGTGTTGCTGTGGGTGTCTTTGTGTTGCTCACATGGAACTATGTCTCCCTCCGCATACCGCGTAGACTATTTAGAAGGTTAGCAAGTTTTGCAGAAATAAATGTTTTGTGGGTTTTATGGGAAGGTGTGGCCGTGCTATTACCGACATATGTAAATGTAGGTACTAGGGTTTTGAGTCATCATATTTATTTCACTTATATTGAGTATGCATATAACATAAGCACCTATACAGAATATACAATAATACAGTCAGCTGCGTGTGGCATGTTATTCGAGAGAGACAGTGCAGCGGTCTCTTCGCAAGGGCCAGGCAGGCAGACGCATGAAACTTCGTACACACCTGAGAGCACAGTCGACAGACGCACTCAGTGTATTCCTCGTGGAAGCTCGTATTCGAACAAACCAGGTGATGATAGCCATGAACTATGTATCTAGTATAGACGTGGCGATTGTCACATGCAAGACCAGACCAGAGGTGAGAGGCCTTGAAAATATCCAGGTCTCCGACCTCTCGTCGGACTTGTTCAATTTTATTTTCCCAGTCCGAGATAAAGCTCTCGAATGGTACTGTACGCGGCGTCTTCAACCTCAATCGAATTATCTCAACAACTGGTGCACAGCCTGACATTAGGTACACAAAGCGGCTCCTTGCTCGCATTGACAGGCAAATTACTCGCTTCATGTACATTGTAAAACGCCTTTCAAGCAAACCAAAGTTTGCCCGAGTGAGGTGTTCCCATACTCTGTCAAGACCATACATCAGCGCTGGAACAATCTTGAGGTAGAAAAGCGCCACTGCCGTCGGGACGGACAGTCGCCGGACATCGCCTACCTCTCCATAAAGAGAAATTAGGGCTGTGCGCGCTGTCTCGACTAGGGTTTTAAGTAACCTAGGTAAAAGGCTACCTAGGCATTGTCGTCGGATGGGATCGGATGTGGAGGTTAAAACTAAATCAATATATTGTTGATGTTTATTCACCATTATTGGTAGATTCTCACAATATTTACGGGCTATCCCACTCAAGTACGTCAATTACAGCAGCTGTTAATGAGCTGGTACTCAGTTCTATACATTTCATCACGTTCATATCGGTTGATTACAATTTCACCACAATATTTAGAAACACATTCGTTGATTTGGAAACATTTTCCCTTTAGGCAGAGGTATTGGTGGTATCCGTGCCAAGTTATTTCGCAGATCACTGCTCTGTTCTGTTGCAGATCTTTTTCCATCTTTTGCTAAGAAAAGCGGGTCCGTCTGTATAATTGTTGATTACAAAGTTCCAGTTTTGCCGTTCTCTGTGTTGCTTGTATGCCTCAAGCGATTCGTGATCAAATTGGTAAATACGGTGCTCTAGGTCTTCTATTACAATTACAATTATGTTTATTTCACTCAAGTTGAGTATAATATGCATTTCAAAAATGTTTCTACACGAAGCTCTATCTTCTTCACGCTTCCGACGAGAGAAGTGGTGCAACGATTTTCGGTCCATCGCTGTCCATTCCACTGCTTGGTACTTGGCACACCTCTGCAGGCAGAACCGGCAGGTGCGCAACTCGTACTCCTCGTGAAAGGTTGCGTTTGAACATACCAGGTAGTGATAACCATGCACTAAGTACCTGGTGTATACGTGGCGATTGTCACATGCAGGACCAGACCAAAGGTGCAAGGCATTGAAAACGTCCAAACCACCGACCTCCCGTCTGGCCTGTTCGACTTTAGCTTCCCACTCCGAAATAAAACATTCTTAAGGTACTGTACGCGGCATCTTCAGCCTTAGTCGTTTTGTTTCAGCAGCCGGTGGGCAGCCTGACATGAGATACACAAAGCGGCTCCTCGCTCGGATAGGCAAGCAGAGCACTCGCTTCATATATAATGAAAAACATCTTTCAAGCTGGTTAAAATTCGCCAGCGTGAAGTGGTTCCACACCCCGTCATGACCGTACATCAGCCCCGGAACAATTTTAAGCATGAAGAGCCTCACTGCTGAGAGAACGGACAGTCTTCGGACATTGCCTACTTCTCCGTAAAGAGAGACAAGTGCCTTCCGTACTGTTTCGTTTACATGCGCTGTAAACGTCGTTCCCGTATAATGAACCCGAAGGCCAAGATACTGAAAAGAGTTAACAAACTCCAATGGTTGGCCGCAGCAACGTATAACGTCTCTGGCAGCCAATCGACCTCCACGCCTGAATTTCATGGCTTTGGTCTTCCTGGTGTCTATCTCAAGTCCCTTCGAGACAAGGAACGCCTCTATCATAGAGGTAATGCGCTTGATGGCACCTAAATCGCGATGAGCGACCACGATATCATCTGCATACATTACCACTACTGCTTTTTGGTACTCCTGTCGGACGTAACCGACGAGGTCAGCAAGGAGAAGTGTAAACGAGACGCAGCTTAGCGGGTCTCCTTGCGGAGTTCCCACATTTTGCTTAATCTCTAATAAGAAATCTAGGTCTTCTATAAAGCTCTTTAAGACACATAGTTTTAATCTTGTCGATATTCTTGAGGTTGTCTAATGGTAACTTGAAGGATATAGGTCTGAGGCAATATGTTACTGTGGAAAAGAGCTTAAAGATAGTAAGTACAGTCTTAAGGTCAACTTGCCGGAGATCTTTCATCATCATGATTAAGGACACTGACTTTACTCTGATTTCTTCAATATGTCTAGTAAAACACAGTTTGGGTGTCAGTGCTACTCCCAAAAATCTGAAGTTGTTGACCAACTCTAGTGCATGCCCACTTATCTTTATGTTATATGTAATATATAAATAATGTTATCTCGAGCATATCCTCCTTTTCTGCTAAAACGCATTACTTTTGTTTTCGACACGTTGATGTTCAGCTTATTTTTGCAACACCATCGTGCAGTCTCATTCAAGTAAAATTGGAGGTGCTGTGTCTATTTTCCCATAATAACTAAGTCGTCTGCATAAAACACGTGGTGAGCTTTTACTTCTCGGAGACACTTTCTAAGGCCAGCTGCGTACAGTATGAATAAAAATGGGCTAGCTGTATCACCCTGTGGCACACCAATTGTTTGAGAGACCTTTTAGGCAATTGCGTGAGCTCCGTTTAAAAGTGTGATACGTTGGCCGGCTAAAATATCTCGAATAAGGTACACATACCTATAAATAAATACATTCGGCCTTAAATATTAAAATCTTCACGCAGAGTAAGTAAAAGCCGATCTCTCGGTACTGCATCGAAAGCTATTTTCAAAATAAATAAAAGCTGCGTGAGTCACATCTTGTTTTCGAGTCTCTAGATGTTCTGTTACATCCGTAAGTACAGTCCTGAAAGAAATACATTTTGCTCTCCCGGCAAATCTTTGAAACATTCCAGAAAGAGCCTTTTGGCAAGTAGCGATTTAAGAACCTTGTACTACTACGCTGGTTAATGCTATGCCGCGGTAGTTTTCAGGCTTTGTATTATCTCCCTTTCCCTTAAAAAATGGTTGCAGAAAACTTTTCCTCCACTGGTTTGGGATTCCACCTTGTCGAAGACAGGTGTTGTACATTACTGTGAGGGCAGGGACGGTCACTGAAATCCCAGCTTTGAGATGTTCGTAGACAATCTGGTCAGGTCCGGCAGACTTTCCATCTTTTCTTGCCATGATACCCTGAAGGACCTCTTCCTCTGTGAAGTCACTCCACGGTCCGTCACTTTCATGTTCTTCTTTTTCCGGCAAGTCACAGTCGCGGGTGAAAATTCCCGTAAAGTGTTGCATCATCGTTAATTAGTGGGCTTGGTTCTTTGGGGCGTTGTGTAAAAGGAAGCCAAGGCCGGTAGAGGTTTTCCCGAAATTTGCGGAGTCGCATATCGGCTTCATATTGGGCGCGTTTTGTCCTAAGCAGGTCTTTATACTTGCGCTGTAAAATAGCAAGTTGGGCTAGGTTCTTACTGCTGCATTTCTTGTATTATTGATTTAGTAGTGCAGCATTCTTGGTCGAACCAGGCTTTGTGCCTAAACCTAGTGGGTCGACAGCGGGCTACGCTTGTTGACGTCTGTACGGCCCACCGAAAATATTTCTCGTAGCTGTCGAGGTCTTCTCGACGTTAAAGAGGTGGGAGAAGATGAAAGGCTTGCTCCAGTTTTTGCACGTGGATCCGTCGCGACAGATGTGGATTTTTTTTTTTTTTTAAGAGGACTAACTGGAAAATGCGGTTGCACACACGGACACCACTGCAGGGAGTTCCTGCAAGTGTGGGCCGGTAGTGTGGGGCTCCAACCCACTAAAAACCAGTCATGTCCCCGTCCCCCAACTGACCGGGAACTGCTTGCGCATGCATCAAACAGTCAGAGGGGGCGAGTCTTCTTACTCCTGGCGAAAGTTGTCCCTGGGAGCTGCAGGGAATCGCAAAAGTCGCAGCTTGTTGGCCGATGTCTTAGCTTGTAAAATCTTGTTAAAAACCGCTGTTGTCAAGTTCCAGTGTTCCAGGGATTCTGTCATCTTCAGAACGACGTCGCGTAGATTAAAAATGTGCGTATTCATTAAAGTCCTCAAGGGGTGACGCTGTTCCGCCCATGCGGGACACGCCAGAACTGTGTGCTCTGGAGTGTCCTCAAGTCCATTGCCGCAGTGGACGCACATGGGGCTGGGGGCCTTCCCGATCCTGAATAGGTACGACTGAAAGTCGCCGTGCCCCGTCAACATCTGGGTGGTGTGGAAGGTGAGCTCCCCACCGGGCCGGTACAGCCAGTTCTTGATGTTAGGGACCAGCTTGCGGAGACTGGCACCTGGGTCCCCCTCCGCCAGGCCATCCCACTCCTCTTGCCATAGCTGCAGTGTGTGTTGCCGTGCCTCTTCCTTCTTGAGGCTCTGGTCGCCCCACAGGCGGCGGCGCTCTTCTGCCTTCAGGTCCCATGGGATAGTGCCCGCGAGCACGAGCGCCGCCGCTGTGCTAACCGTGCGGTACGCCATGGTGACTCTAAGGGCTCCGACCCGTTGAGCCCGCCGTAAGCGGGTTCTATTTGCCTTAGTCTTCAGAGCGTTGGTAGGCCAGGCCGGAGCCCCGTATAAGGCGACTGACTCGGCCACGGACATAATAATCCTTCTTCTTGTTTGTTTAGGGCCGTATGTGTTTGGCATGAGGCGCGCGAAACTATTGGCGATCTTCAATGCCCTTTCTGACGCCCGCCGTAGGTGTTCAGTACCCCGGAGGCCCCGGTCCAGGAAGACCCCGAGGTACTTTGTAGTATTGACTACAGCAATCTCCTGGTCCTCCAGGACAAGGCGCGGCGGGGACAAACCCCTCCGACCCACCAGGAGAATAGCTTCGCTTTTAGCGGGGGCCAGAGTAAGCCCCGTTATTTGCATCCAGTGCGCTATGTCGAAGAGGGCTTCATTCGCACGCGCCTCAAGTTGGCCCATTGTCCGGGCCTGGACGGTGAGGACCAGGTCGTCAGCGTAGGCGAGGAGTTCGACTCCGGGTGGGAGATCCCCCAGCCGCAGCACGTCACCGTACGTGATGTTCTATAGCAAGGGGCCTAGTATTGAGCCCTGCGGCACCCCTGCGGTCATGTTAAAAGTTTGGTCGTGTGAGCGGATAATCCTGTCGTGTAGGTAGCTCGATAAAATCCGTCTTAAGTAAAAGGGCACCCTTTTCCTGTGGAGAGTATCGAGGATGACTCTCCACGGGAGGCTATTAAAAGCGTTCTTCACGTCCAGTAGTATTGCTAAAAATAGCTCTCGGCGTCCGGGCGGGGAGTCGCGGATGCTTTCGGCCTTTAGTTGGATTTTCTTTATCGCTGCAATGGTGGAGCGACCTTTACGAAACCCATATTGGGCTTCGGAAAGGAGGCCGTTCTCCTCCGCGAACTCTCGGAGTCGTGCCTCTACGATGGACTCGAAGGCTTTGGCCAGGGAGCCGAGAAGGCATATGGGCCGGTACGGGCCGGGGCCCTTAGGTATTAGCACGAGGTCCGCGGCCTTCCATGCGGTAGGGAACAAGCCCGATCGAAGCATCTCCGTCGCCGCGGCGGCCACCGCCTCAGGGTATTCCTTCAGCAGGAGCTTAACCGCGAGGACGGGGATCCCGTCTGGGCCCAGTGCCTTTCCTGGCTTGAGGCGTTCCCCCGCTGCGAGAACTTCGTGCGGGGTTACCTCTGGTATACTGTCCTCAGACCCCCCTGTGTCTTCTAAGTACGGGGTTCGGTCAAAGGGCGGGTGCCGCGGGAAGAGTGCCATAACTGCTTCCCGGGTTTCCTCCGACGTAAGCTCCACCCTTCGTTTGAAGGGGGGAAAACCCCGCATCTTATACGGGCGGCCCCATGGGTCGTCCTCCAGCTCTTCGAGAAACGCTCTCCAGGAGCGTTCCTTGCTCCTGGAGATTTTCCTACGCAGGCAGGCTCGCAGCCTTTTATATTCCGCGCCGTATTGCAGGGCAACTTGCCCCTCAGGCGCGGCTCGCCGAGCGCGGGTGAGGAGACGCCGTGCCCGGATGCACCTTTTCCTGAGGCCACCTATTTCGCTTGTCCACCAGTTCTTCGGGGTCCTTCGATGCAACCGGTGTACTCCGCGGCCCGTGACGACTCTACAGACGGCCTTGAGGAGGTTTTGGAGGCCCGCGGGTGTTGTTGGCATCCCGTCCTGGTTGATAAGGGTCCTAAGGGACTCCCGGATCTTGTTGACCCCCTGGCGCCTGGTTGTAGGACGAAGCGTTGTGGGCGGTCCCTCGCGGGAGATGGTCACATGAAACTCAAGTATATGATGGTCACTTAGAGATTCCTCGTCTAGTAAAACCTTCCGTCTAGTAAAACCTTCCGGGGTGCCGTTTTTCGTCCACCGGACGTTGGGCTCACTGAGAAGTAGCAGATCTGCCCCAGACCTGCTACTAATTTCCTGGAGCATGTTGTGGGCACCCATGCTCCGGTTGCAGTTCAGCTGTAATGTTTTAAGAGTAGTTGTCATATACGTTGTTTAAGATTCGCCCGTGTTTGACTGCTTTGTGGATCGGGAGTCTATGGGAGGAGATGGTTGCCCCCTCTTTCGACTCCTTTGCGTTACCAGGGTGAACCCGTCCTGGTCCTGAGCGCCTCTGGGGTGGTCTCCCGCTGTGGGGAGCACCGTGCTTTGGTCGGGCGCAGACCCTGTCGAGGGGGGCGGCAGCCTGCCTCGGTTGCCAAACTGGTTGCCGCCGCGGCGAAGCTCTGCAAGTTGGGCTCTGTACGTAGGGCAAGCAGCGGCGTTGGCCGCGTGCCTTTCCTCGCCGCAGTTGTAGCATTTGGCGTTTTGAGTGCATTCCCTCGACAGGTGCCCCAGTACCCCGCATTTGTGGCAGCGCCTGGAGGTCGCCGCTTCAAATGTGCACGAAGTGGTTGTGTGCCCTACTCGCTGGCACTTCTGGCACGTGGGGACGGTGATCCATTCCACAATGGGGCAGGATAGCCATCCCAGTTGGACCCGCTTCAGGTCCAGCGCTCGACGGGCATCGGGCGGCGCCACACGGACGAGCGCCGACCATCTTCCGGTAGCCCCCTTTCGAGGGGGGTCCACCATTAGTGGCCCGTCAAATCGAGTTCCTCTGCGGAGCGCCTCCTCGACTTCCTTTGCCGTTGTCCCCTCCATGATGTCTCTGACAATCAGACGCTTGAGGGAGGACCGATCGAGGCTCGCCTCGCCCTCCCCGGCCGCCTGAAGGGCACCGAGGAATGCGCTGGCCCCTCCTGGCGCCGCCTCCGTCACTACAAGTCTCACGTCCCCGCTGGGAAGGTGTTGTTCCCGTTTGACCGAGACCTTGTAGGAGCCGGGGTCCACCTTGGCCCTAAGATCCCTAATGGTCTCTGCGTAGGTCTTCCCTTCCTTCTTTTTAAGTAGAACGGTAGTCGTTGGCGTGGACGTGTGACTTTTTGAAGCCTCGGCAACCCGTTTTCCCGCAACGGGGGTAACTGCTAGGCGCAGCTCGTGAGTGCGGGCTAGGCACTCGAGGAGCTTGTCGACTCCCGTCCGCTCTCCCTCGCTGGTCATGTAGCAAGGGATCGCCGGTAGGTCTTCTGGTCCCATGAGGGCCTTCGCCTTTATTAGTACATGCTCCAGGAGAATTTTGTGCTGGAGCAGCGTCGCGTCTTTGGGGAGCCAAAGTGCCACCAGCGCCCTGGTAGTCGGCTCCCCGTCGTCTCCCGACTCCGTTATTCGGCGGGACAGTACCACGCCTGCCTTGCTTCCGGCTTCCCCGGCAATGCCCTGGAACTGGCAGGCCATGTTCCTCCAAGTGGACTATCCCTTGTTATGCTGGCTCCGAGGGTTGTCACCCTCGTGTAGACAGCTGACGGCCAGTCTACTGAGAGGAGGCTTTTGAGATCCTCTTCGGTGTCGCAGTCCTTGATCATTTTATTGATCTTTTCGGCCTGCCTTTCCAGGGCAAAGCCTTCTGGGGTGCATTGGCATCCTGAGTCCGTTGTATTGTTTTCCGTTTGTGTGCCTGCGTCCGTTCCATCTGGCCTGTTTAGTGCCACTTGAGCCCTCTTTACAGCCGCCCGGAGTTGCTCCGCCAGAATCTTCACGGCCGTCTCTAGAGTTTTTCGTCCGCTGACATAGGCGCAGAGCTCTCTTGTCAGTTCCGCGACGTCGGAAAGGCCACCAGGGAGTGCCGTTGAGGGCCCGCCATCCTCCTCTTCGGCGATAGTTTGGGGGGCCACGCGCCCGGGCTTATCATGGTCCTATGGGGACGAACGGAACATCGCCGAAGTAAATAAATAAATAAAATAAATAAATTGAATTAATAAAAGAGGGATAAAATAAATAAATATAATATAAATATTAGAAAAAAAAAGAAAAAAAAACCCGCTGGGATTTGAACTTCGTTCTACTTGATCGAAGTCCGAGGCGTTGCCCCTGCACCGCCGGCTATTTACACTCGCACAGTGTCTATTACCACCTCTAACCACAGCTTGTGGTGTGTGGCAAATATACACACTAGTATATACACTTTGAGCGCGTTATATACACGAAAGCACCGCGGCAGCACGAACTATGTACACTTGCAGGGTGTATATACAGAATTATATACACTGGCCTAACTGCGCTAGTCAGCTAATGCCACTCAATGTCAAGCGAGCCGGTAGCGCCGGTCGTTCTCAAACGTTCGAAATCGAACGCTCGATCTCGCTGCGTAAACTTTGCGTCAAAAAAAAAAACAGTTTCACGGTGTCTTTTGCAGTTTTTCGAATGTCACGCCGGATTCTTCACCGGGTTAACTTCCAGGTGCGATTGGTCAGCCCACTAAGGGCCTCAGGTTCCCGCACCTTTCAGCTAATGAACACGGAGCAAAACACGACGTGGCCGCACGAATCGAATGCCAGAAGCAGATGTGGATTGCATTTGCTAGTTGTGCCTACGTTGACTTCCAGATTGAAGTTAGTTGACTGTGCCTTCTGTCGGGTGAAAAGGGGATATTCAGGTTGTTGATGCAGATGCCTGACGCACGTGCTGACGTCATTACTATGTCAACGACACTTGTGCCGTTCCATGTTGTATACGTAGTTTCTTGCATATTGTTTTCAATCTGTAGTCCCAGGCTTTCAACTCCTCTATAAATAATGCGCTTCGTTTATTTTGTTTTGAGAGGTCACAGTTAAAATGTTGCCAATGTCGTATAAAATATCTCGCACCGCTCTTTCAGGTGGGCTGTATTAACGTATGCAATAGTAGTCTTTCGTCTCCAGAATGATTCGTCTACTTGTAGCTACTGATACGTGTCACCATACGTTCGTCGGCACAGCTATAGCGACCCGACTTTGGCCTACCGCGTCCTTCCGTTTTGATTGCTTGACCATGATACATCTTGTGGCGTGACAATACAATATTCTTTGGTTTTGTTACAAACGTTTCCGTAAGAAATATAAAAGCGAACTCATTAAAATAATTTTCCCCATATAGGCGTGTGATTGATTCTAGTCCTTCAACGTTCCACAAGAGGCACCTCGAATTAGTCTGCTTATTATTTTGTACCATGCCGTTGCATATCGTTTTACTGTTCAGTCAAGGCTCACAATTCTGGCTCTCCATCTAATCATATTTGTCCGATTGTCGCATTATTTTCGTGCCTACGGATCCTGATGGCTGCTGTTGTTCTTCAGCGCCAAACCCAAATCATCGATAGGGTTTCAGTGAACCCCGAAATGGTCGAAATTGTATTCCTTCCGGTCAGACCGTTGGATCTAGAAGTTCATTAAAATTATTTGCGCTTACCTGTACATGGTAACTATTATAATACGCTTGGTTTCTTTCTGCTAGCTTTGTCACTTTTACCCGGGCCTTACTACCTATAATTCGGTTGACATATTCTTTCATGTCGTCATCACTATGACTTAGTTAGAGACGACTTACAAACAAAGCTCTGTAACGCGGTCTCTCCGGTATATCTTTATCGTGGACAACTTTTAGGTCCGTTATTTTGTTCGTCCCTGTGCTAGTTTGGTTTGCTCCCGTTCTGCCTTGTGTGCGCTATTTATCTCTGTTGTTTTTCTCTCTTGAGATTCTTCCACTGTTTCTTCTATCACGTACATGGTCGAAGCTAATGCGACGTGGTGTGATACTTCCTCGTAGCACGTCGTATTGCACGTGATGCTGGTTTTGTTGACGTCCTATGATGTGCTGTTGAGTAAAATCAATATAAGAGCCCACATTGTCGTCGTCACCTGATATACCAAAGATTCTTTCATCAGTGACAATTCTGCTAATAGTAAGACCAGTAGTCATTTGGATTAAATTGCTATTACTATTGGTGTGACAAGATAATAAGTATATGTCTTATTGTCATTACATGGACTAGCAAAATTATTATTAGCATTACCTACAGTGGCGAATATGAGTTATCTATCACGTCACTAGAACTGATTCGTTTCACTATATATATATATATATATATATATATATATATATATATATATATATATATGGGAAAAAAATTATAAACCAAAATTCGTAAACGAAAGAGAAAAACAGTCTTTGAAAAAACACACGATACTTAAATTAAATCACTGGTTTATTAGTAACGGTGGGTAGACAGCTTACGAATCACACGGATATCGACGGTCGTTGTTTCACGGATATCTTCACAAAGACTTTGATGCATAGACCACTGGGAGATGGCTATTGCAATCCCGCAGTGTTGTTTTCGGGATTGCAATACAGTCGGTGGCCATCTCCCAGTGGGTCAGGCTCAACCCGGAAGACGTCCGTACGTTCTATCAGGTACTGCAACGGCGGCATGTCGTCCCTGTAGAGCGGCGGATGACCTGCTTTTTCGTTCGTTTCGTTGAAGTACGTAAGGAACTTCTCGGGAGTCACTCAATCCCTTTCCATCGTCTTCAGCAGCTTGATCATTTTTTGGCGAAGAATATGGCCAATGTCACCGGGTGGGATCGATTTGCACTCATCTGTAAAGACCGAAGCGATACCAGAAGCCAAATGGTAAACAAAGGCATAATCCAATGTAAGAGCACTACTACTCGCTTTAGGAGAAAGACTGTTGTTACAGAGGACGTACATGGGACTTAGATACAGCAAGGGCTCCCGAAAAGTACTGGGAGTGCTGGAAATGCGCTTTGTGGTCTTCCACGGCTTGGTACATCACGTACTGAACCTATCCTGCAAAACTTTGCACCAAATGCTTCTCTAAGAAATGCAGTGAAATGTTTCCAGCCCCAGGACAACACTAAGCTGTAGGTGTAGTTGTAAGCTATATATATATATATACATATATATATGTATATATACCGCACCCATATTGAAGGGCACAACGACCGCCTCCCTAACAAGACCCAAAGACCTATAGATAAATTTCCTGGGAGGTAAGAGTTAAATCACTGGCATCAGGAACCCCTTAAATAAAGGATCACTGATCTCAAAAATGGTACAGCCTCAAACACGACTCACTTGCCTGTCCATTCGCGCAACCGCTAACAAGCCACGGTGGCCGCTTCCAGCTATACCCACACCCCATTAGTAAAATTGACTACCCGTATGCTACATATGTAAATCAACAAAAGCTAAATTAAAATTAAAAATATATATATATATGGAGAGAGATCATATATTTGCCAAAATGGCGGATGACCGGCTATAGCAAAAACATTGTGCATAAGAATGCTCGTTCGTTTAGCATTCACTCTCTGCACGGCAAGCAAGACATTGTAATTGTGTGCGGTGTCTGTATATATATATATATATATATATATATATACAGGGTATTACAGGAATATTTGATCAACAATATATGGAATTGTAGAGCTCGTTAAGGCAAATATTTTTTCAAATGGAACATGGTCTCTAAGAGGCCCTGTTTCGGAATGAGAGTTAAATTACTACAGTTTGTGACATTGGTGTTTTTGCCCGACATAAGAGCATAGAATGTGCTGTTGCGAGACAACCAGGTTTCCTAGACAGAAGCTAAACACACCGTGTTCGTGAGAAAATTCTGCTTCTTTCGAAGAACTCATAAGGCCGGTCAGAAGATGCTACATGGTCGCTTAGAAGAGAATTCGCCAAAATGAAGTTATTTTATTAATCTTCACGCTCAATACCTCAAAATCATTACCTTACGACCACTTACAGCGCTTTAAACTAACATATTCAGGCAAATGCGCATTTCATCATTTTGGTACCAAACTTATGGCAATGCGAGCTGTGGTTGCGGAGTAATTACGATTTTTTGGTGGGATGTCCAGATTAAGTGCATGTAAAATGACTGTGTGGCGACGTTCACTACCGCCGACGTGTCGCGCGACAGCCGCAGCGCGTTATTTTACATGCACTTAATCTGGACATCCCACCAAAAAATCGAAATTACTCCGCAACCACAGCTCGCATTGCCATAAGTTTGGTACCGAAATGATTGTCATGAAATGCGCATTTGCCTGAATATGTTAGTTTAGAGCGCTGTGAGTGGTCGTAAGGTAATGATTTTGAGGTATTGGGCGTGAAGGTTAATAAAATAACTTCATTTTGGCGAATTCTCTTCTAAGCGACCATGTAGCATCTTCTGACCGGCCTTATGAGTTCTTCGAAAGAAGCAGAATTTTCTCACGAACACGGTGTGTTTAGCTTCTGTCTAGGAAACCTGGTTGTCTCGCAACAGCACATTCTATGCTCCTATGTCGGGCAAAAACACCAATGTCACAAATTGTAGTAATTTAACTCTCATTCCGAAACAGGGCTTCTTAGAGACCATGTTCCATTGGCAAAAATATTTGCCTTAACGAGCTCTACAATTCCATATATCGTTGATCAAATATTCCTGTAATACCCTGTATATATAGATATATGTATGTGAGCGTGACCCGTTCTCTATTCATCTCTAAATGTGGCTATTAATATTCAACCGCAGATGAGCCTCTTCCTGGCAGGGTGCTCCGAGACAAGAGTTCCGTCGGTTCCGACGGTGAACGGTAAATCCCAAGTCGCTCCCGGCCGGTTCCCGCGCCTGGGCACGCCCACAGAAAGGTGACTAACGACGCACAGCCTAGGAAAGCTCTTGTCGTTTACCCATCATTCTGGTTATTGGCTCTCTCCGCAAGCTGGATAGAAGTAAGCCACAAGAATGATGGGAGCTGGGGTTTGAAGGAAGCTACCACCGTGTCATGCACCGACGTTAGAGTGCCCCTCGTGCACGGTGGCCGCGCCGGTATTCACTGGTACTCTGCCGGCCGCATCACGCCGTAATTCTAGGAACGACGCCATTGCGTCGGCCAGTGCGCGGGCGTCCGAGGGTTTCACATCACACTCAGAACCGTCCGGGTCGCCTTGACTACCGACAATGTACATATTTGTTGTCTAGCTTCTTCTCTAGACGCTCCAGCTTAAACTGACACGTGGCAATGGTCCCGTCGATCGTTCTCCTTTTCAATCGTCTGTACAACGGTAGCGAGGGTAGTCTCGTGATCTCACTGATGACTTCAGGTGAAGAGAATGGACTGTTGTGGACCCCGGCCTTATATAGCAAACTGCAGGTGCGCACGGAGTGGCGTGAAGAACCGATGCGAAAAGCTGCAGCGGCTGCTGCTGTTGTTGTGGTCATTGTTGTTTTTGATGATGGTGTTGTTGGTGTCGTCGTCGCCATCATCGACGCCATCGTCTACGTCGACAGTCTCTATGTATTCGAGAATAGGCGAAAGTTGACATGTCATGCTGTTCTTCGGAGACGCTGTTACGTGTGTGTGCGTGTAAATGGCGGGGGAGGGGGAGGAGGAGCGTGGAGAGAACATGCGCGGCGGTTTCGTTTGTAGAGGAACTTGGTTCAACACAAACCACCAAGTGTGCATGAATTGACCTTACATACGTGCAGCCAATCAACGCAGTGATATACATATATATGACTTCGTCCTGTGGTCACTCCGGCCTTGCGGATACCCGGAGGTATTCATTAATTATATCGAACGCTTGTACCTCTCATCTAAAACTCTCATAGAATTTGGACAAGAATGTCGCACATTTCGGCCAACTAGGGGTGTTAGGGAGAGAGATCCTCTGCCCCCCCTTTTATTTAATCTAGCTCTCGACGACATTTTTTCAAAATAAGACAACACTAGTATCGGGTACCAACTTACTGATGACTTCCGCCTTATGGGCTTAGCCTTTGCGGATGATCTCATCCTCCTAGCCTCTACGAAATCTACTCTCCAACGGCTCCTCAATATTGCGGACCCCCTATTGAAATCTCGAGGCCTTGAAATTAATACTAATAAAAGCTTTACTATCTCCCCTCCCACCTATTTAATAGGAAGGAAGGTAAAAATAGTATTAATACCGTACCAGAATTTAACGTTGGAGATCGGCAATTGTCAGCTAAAGGTATGAGCGATCGATGGAGATATCTTGAAGTCGACTTTGACAGCAATGGCAGAGGTGACTCCACCAAGGATATACTCCTTAATTTACTCAACAGACTCGCGATAGCTCCCCTTAAACCCCACCAAAGACTCATATTTTTGAAAAACTTTCTCATTCCCCGCCTCCTATATAAACTGGTCTCCGGTCCCAGACCATCTCACGCACTGCTTAGCACATTAGATAAAGAGATCAAAAAGGTTGCTAAGTCGAAATGGCTTAAGCTCGAAAACTCGGTGCCGAACGCCTACCTGTACACGCACACAGCACACGACGGTCTGGACATCCCCTGCCTCCAAACATTCATCCCCAGACTCCGCCTCTCCCGCCTGACAGCACTACAACACTCCACGCACCTTGGAGTCAAATGGATGCTAATCACCGAGCACTTCAAAAAAGACTTTGCGAAAACAAGACTTCTTTGCGAGCACTTGGGAACCTCCATTAAGACCGCTACACAAAAGACCGATCGTAAATGCTTTGGGGCCGCTCGGCGTCACCGATGCTATTCGTGTCCGGTCCAAGAATATCAGAACCGGATTCGTCATGGCGACGGACAGTGTCATCCTGACATTTTCGGGCAATAATTTTCCGACGGAGGTTCGTTTGGGCCTTAAAACCCATGGCGTTACTCTCTACCGGGAACCTCTACAGTGCTATCGATGCAACAGTTTAGATCATATAAAGCCTGATTGTCCAATAAAGGCCCTTCGTTGTAGACGCGGATCTACTGACTATTTGCGAACGGATTGCAAAGATGCAGCGCGATGCCGCCTATGCAAGGGCGGCCATGAGGCTACCTGGGGATCGTGTCCCCATCGCTTAAGTCGCATGTAACTTCTTAAGAAATCTGCTATTCGCGTAATTCTGCAAAACACGGATACCGCGCCAGTTAAACTCTGTGCTCCAATCGCAGAGATTCAACCATCAGAGTGATTTAGCAGACGCAGTTTCGCTGCGGTCGTACAGAACGGGATCAAGGTACCGCAGAAAACAAGCGTTTCGCCAGCCGAAGTCAAAATGGGGCCAGCAGTACCAGTCTCTACGGCGGCCAGTACCACAAGCGATACAGCACATGGCCATAGCCTAGACGCAATGGTCATGGCGGTATCCGCAAAGGTCATCCCTCAAATAATCGACGCAATCATGGTGCAAATTGGAGAGATCATCGAAAAGGTAGTTTCATCCGTCCTTCCGGGGCTGCTTGGCACACATAAGTCGCTGACTAAATCTTCGGCGTCTTCTGCAAAGCCGCTAGCCTCCAATCTACGCCAACAATTGGAGAAGGCCATAAATGCTGTACTCAACCCGAGTCCGCCAGCGCCGCTGCTCTCGGCGGAGTCCAGTGCGAGGACTCAACCTCGACTGAAGAGCCTGAGGGGACAAACTCGCAAACACCATCATGTTAAATGGTCAATCAGATATAAGGCGCTGGCTTACTTCATCCGTTCAACCACAACCAACAGCTCACACTGACGCCACTTCAACACATTCTTCAAATCGCTTCTCCGTCACCAACGCACACTCTCAAGCAAACCCGCCAGGAAAAGAAAAGATGATATCGTGCAATCCCCGTAGTTTAAGAGAACATTTTGCCGTAGAACTGTCAAAAACTATCAACGAGGTGTGCTCGGTGGCCAGCCAGCACAGTTGGGAACGGCTGATAGAATTTCCAGCAATGATGTTTAGGATACCGGTCAAAAAAGAGAAGGGGCGCACATTCACCTCTGTCCTACGAGAAAATTTACTTAGATTTCGCAGAGGCGCACGCCTGGAAGAGAATTTTCACGTAACCAGTGGACAACCGTCGCGAGCTTACGACGCCAGTCGTAGAGCAAAGATTGTGCAGTCAAAGCTGTCCCAGAGGGACGTCTCTTCCGCTGCTCGGACCCTGCTTTCTACAGATCAAACTGCCCCAATCGGCGCAAATACTAGAGCAAGTTTATTGAAAAAGCACCCCGCACACTCCTCGGATCCAGCGTACACTGAGACGCCAACGCCGGTACCCCCCAGCATCTGAAATTGATGTCACGACTGAGGAGATTCGAATCGCCATTAGAAGTTTTCCAAGCAGTTCTAGTGGCGCCCGGATGGTCTTCGCCCTCGGCATCTGAAAGATCTCATAGGTTGCCGCACCTGTTGCAAGCGTTACGTCACTTCGTTATTCCAGCAGTCAACAGGCGACTTCCAGAGGTTCACGCTATCTACTTTTTACGGACGCAACATTAATCGCTCTACGAAAAAAGGACGGGAGTATTCGGCTAATCGCCGTGGGGCTTCGCCCTGCGTCGACTGGTTAGTAAGATTTAATAAAAAATGCTATGACGGCTATTCTCGAGCTAGTGGCTTTCATGCAACTAGGGTGCGGGATAAAAGAAGGAGCAGAAGCGGCTGTGCATGCGGCCGCCGCTTTCATCAAATCGAACAGAGGGCTAGGAAAAGCTTTAAGTCCAAGCTCGACTTTCAAAACGCCTTAACATGCTTCGTCGAGATCGCTTACTCAATGCTGTAAAATATCGATACCCGCTATTTACCCAGCTGTATACCAGATGTATAGACTGCCCACTAATCTTCTATGGCAAGGGAAGATGTGTGGGGTACAACAAGGCGACTCGTGTGGGCCAGCCCTCTTCTGTATCGCTATCGCTGAACTACAGGCGAAGTTTCGGCCGTGGTATCTTGATGTCGCAACGCTCCAGGCAGACATCAAGACTGTTCAGAAATTTCAAGCGTGCTCCGGCTTAACACTCAACGCAAATAAATGCGAGCTCTTTCTACTGTCAGAGGAGCGCCGCGACGAGCTTATTTCAAGCTTGCGGGGAATACTACCCGACATTCGATTAGCAGCCGATGACAATATCGAGCTTCTGGGAGACCCCCTTACCGATTGCGGCGCTAGAGGGTGTACTGCGCAGAAAACTTGTTGAAGTCAGCCGATGGTGCAGCAGACTTCAAACCCTAGATGCCCACCCGGCGTTATACCTCTTGCGACAAAGTCTCTCCACTCCTCGCTTGACGTATCTTTTGCGTTTTTCACCTTCTTTTAAAAGGACCGACCTTCTGAAGGAAGAAAGAAATGATGATAACACTGAAGACGGTAGCTGGGTTGTAGATGATAGAGAATGCACACTGATGATTGATGCTCGAATGTCCGGTTATGGATGTGGAAGCGCCGGTTTCTAGGCAGTAAGAGATGTGTTTATGGTCCACAGAGTCTTTAACCTGCGCAATATCTGTTACGGTACCGATTCACTTTATAAACGCTAACTAACCCACTAAAAAAAACACAAATTGTACGGACTGTTTCGAAAACACGTCAGCGCAGCTTGAACAGCTGACGACTCCTATTGTATATAATGACGACTGTATTGTAATTTTGTATTATTTTGAATGGCAAAACTATTACGAAATAAACATATGTATGTATTCATATTCTTTAAAACCCAATTAT